>OZ038447.1:3463363-3471197 GCA_964036265.1 Daptonema setosum | reverse complement strand
TATTGACTGGTCTGCAAGCGAAAATGTACAGTGTTTACCTGGATGTAATCTAGTGTAATCAAAAAAATTATTCCATTTTCCTATAAGGTAGGTAATACATATTTAATTTTATAAACCATTAGGACTTTATGACGCTATACCATAAAATTATAAATGGACGTTATTAAAATTTTGGAATGAAAATATGACCTGAAAATCTGGGTCATACGAATTTGCAGATACGAATTTCTCAATGACATTTGAGCTCACAGAGGGGAAAGCAGTATTGAACGTATGCATCGGGGTAAAATCTTATCGCAGACAGTTCTAACAATCTTTATGAAGCCCAGTGTAGAACCTAATCAACGCATGTGATTATCAGAAATCGTTTCTAAGAACTGCTAAAATGAAATTACTTTTGCAATTTTTTTTAGAAAATTAGAAATGTTTGACGGAAAATTATAAACGCGTTTTCCAGTCGAGAACGATTTCGTGGTTTATCACCTCTCTCCTAATCACTTTAAACGGCCAGATCACACAAAATAGTGATTTTTTCTCCTTTTTCGGTCAGCCAGTGTTCTTTCTCACGCACCTATAAATAAGTCCACCCTAAAAATAATCCATGTCAATCTGACCACTGGCGGAGGAGCCAAGCCTCCGAAGGAAGGGTAATCTTTCCAAAAAGAGGGAGAATTGGCAGTTTTCCGTCCATTTTACCTACACCTTGGGGAACAAAGTATGCGTTTTGAAAACGCCAAAGTGGGGGGGGGGGGGGGAATTTTACGTTTCCCACCCTTCTCGTCCGCTAATGAGTCTGGCAGGAAACAACTAAAAGGGGTGGACTTATAGAATATGTTTTCCTGTGTTCCATGATTGTTATGAGTCAAGCGTAAATTAATACGTATTCTACTGCTAAAACCAATACATCATGATGAGTATATGTAATATAACATTCATTGTGAGGAGATTAAATTTGAAAGCGCGCCAAATTCAAAGACTTTTACATAGAAACTTAACTTTTTATGAGGACGGGTGAGTCCTGTAACAAATCATTTGAGTACAACACTCGCACTAGCGGACGAGAAGGGGTGATAAAAATGAAATTCCCTTCTTTCGAGAGTTTAAAAGTGTAGTTTGGTCCCTGAGATAATGGTAAAATAGCCGCAACACTGCCAGTTCCCCCTTTTCAACGAAATTCCCCTCCCATTGGAGATTTGGCTGGTTTGCCAGTGAGCCCTGTAACAAATACATACAGTAATTTGAGTACTCGTTGTCTGACTAGACATGGAAAAGGTTTATGAGAGCCCCAGTCACTAAGAATCGAGAAACATGGCACGCATTCAAATTAAATTGCCAAGACCAATTGTGAATAGCAGATAAAATGAACAATCAAATGATGAGTCACTTAGTAAACTTGTTGCCAGCAAAAAAGCTTATGGAAGGCAAATCAATTGAGGCATAAAAATCATGTGCATTTAGTAAAAGAATGAGGGAGGAAATTAGAGTTGGATTTAATTTCATGAGTCAACGATGGAATATTCAGATTTTCACATTGCTTAAGGAAACCTTCAGAGTTGAAAAGAAAGTAAGAAGGAAAAGAAAATAAAAGGGAAACAGGGTATTACTTTTAAGAACATTAAAAAAACATTATTATTTGATTCCTGAATTTTTTTCAAGAAATTTTTGTCAGATTAATTACGTTTTTCCTTCTCTTAGTCATTTGAAATTTATTTTATTTTTGACTCCGAAAGCACGTCAGGGTTTCAGGAGGATTTTTCTAATTTTCACGAATGGTTTATATACGATTTTTTTAAATGAAAGTGACTGTTTGCCTATTCACCTACATAACTCTTCTTAAAATTATTGTATTATAATTGAAATATTGTCTAATAATACCATAAACGATTGCCAACGAAGTAGCTCATATTACAATCTAATTCAATATGCCTAAAAATGTTGCAACATTAAAATAAAAAATAATAATAAAAATCTTATTCATAAATAGTATATTTTCATGTTTGTCTTCGTTTGTTTGTTTGTTTGTTTTCTTTTTTTTTTGGTTTTCGACTTCACATGAAGTCGGCGTGAGTCCACAAACAATAACACTAACGAACACGCGTGCACAAGAATCGAACTCATGACCTTTTGATCACCGGCCATGCGCGCTACCGATTGTGCTACGTGCGCGTGTGAACATTGTTTGTTTTTCGGTATACTGCCGGATAGTATCGTATATGTTTAAATTCTTTTCCACAAAGCTTGGGTGTTCTTGAATTGAAAAATGTTAAAAAAATTAGCAAAATCCGTCCGGCCCGAATATTTTGTTCTAGAACCGTAATTGGCAACCACTGAAATGTCCCCATTTTGTTTACATCATCAGAAATCCGAAAAACGTTCAACCCTAATTTAGAATTACTATAAAAAATTCATTGAAAGCATAATTAAAAACTGCTAAACTTGTTTAGTTTTCTGTAAACAAACGATGCAAATGATAAACCGCTATAGTAACAAAATACATATATTTGAAGAGCCCAAATTTTGCTCAATTAGTCCCAAAAAATCGCTGGAAATTCAGTCAAGCATAGCTCGTTGGCTGTCACGGGAAACATTCACATTATTGTTCAAATTTTTTTTCAATCGATTGAACAAAAAATTGAATAATTGTAAAAAAATTACAGTCGAAAATGTAAGAGGCTTTCATCAGTGAAACGTGAGTGAATAGATCAGTCCCTTTTGCGTTGCCCTTAATCTGAAATAGGCTTAGACTTACATAGGATGACAGGCTATACATGTAGAATAAGAGAAAATAACCGGAATTTCACTCAATAATTCATGAAAAACTGAATTTTGTTGTTCATAATAAATGATGCGGGTGGGTGATAACTCTTACGGTTTTATGACGAAAGTAAAGTAAAAAACAAAAGTGAACGACTCTATTGTTTATTCGACCTGTTGCAAAACAACCAACCAAAGTAACAGGAAAAAGGCTCCGACTCCCTAATAATTGATCAATATCCCACTCTATTTAAAACGTGAAACACGTGAAAATCGACTTTTTCATGCACAGACATAAACAACTCAAAAGAAGTGGCGTAAAAAATTACCAGAAACCCCGAGTTCAAATCCAGTCTACTATTCTATATAATGAGAATGTTATAGCTCACTTGCTACCAGCCGCTGGCGGACGAGCCTAACCTCCAAAAGGAGAGGAATTTCGTCAAAGAGGCCGTTTTCACAAGCAACTGAGAGGGGGAACTGGCAGAAATAAGGTTATTTTACCTACACCTTAGGGAACAAATTCTACTTTTTGAAAGTGCCAAAGAGGAGGGAATTCCACTTTCCCCACCCTTTCTTGTCCACTAGTGCTACCAGCAAGCGCATGACCTTGATCGCACTTCCTCTTCCATTGTGTGCACTGGCGGACGAGCTAAACCTCCAAAGGGAGGGGAGTTTAGCCAAAGAGGGGGGAATCGGCAGTTTTCAAATCATTTTACCTACACCTTAGGGAACAAACTCGACTTTTTGAAAATGGCAAAGAGAGGGGAAATCCACTTTTCCCTCCCCTTCTCGTCCGCTAGTGATTGTGTGCGAATTCAAACAAAAGAGAGAACGAATGCCGTGTATTTTGGCGAATTCACCTAGAAATGACCAAAAGAGTGGACATGGAGGCCATGGAGAGAAGAACAACAAAATAATTGTGGTTTCAGTACTGTCCTTTATAAGAACAATTTGCTTTCTTTGTTTCGGTGAATCAGGTAGTGTTTGATCAATTGGCAGTGAGAAGATAGGGTCATCGTTCATGAGACTTTTAAGAAGTAAGTAGATCAAAATTTATCAAATATAGATTCCACCAAAAGAAGCTAAATGAAAAATTGACAAATTCTATAACATGCATCACTGAGTACTTCCACCCACACAGTGATCTTTCCTATTTTCCGTAGCATATATTTAATCTGACAGCCGGCTAATATTTTATTTTCATCCTCAAGGTTTCCCCCGGCCATTATTCAATTGTCGATCACAGGCACTGGCGGACAAGCCAAACCTCCAAAGGGAGGGAATCTTTCCAAAGAGGGGGAACTGGCAGAAATAAGGTTATTTTACCTACACCTTAAAGAACAAATTCTTCTTTTTGAAAGCGCCAAAGAAGGGGGAATTCCACTTTTCCCACCCCTTCTCGTCCGCTGGTGGCCGATCACAAATTATGGATTCCATGACCGACGAGACAAAACTGGTTTACATTTTTTGTTGATTATGGTCTTAATAAAAGTTATTAATTTTATAATCTGTCGGAAATAAATAAATTTAAATGTCGATATTTTTTCTAGGAAATTCTACTTTTTCTTAGAACTTTTGCTCAACCGCCAGTCGGAGGCTGTCTACAAGGAAAACACTACCAGACGCAGTAATAGAAATAAATCCCTTAGCATCATCTTCATCATCACTAGCGGACGAGCTCATCTTCCGAAGGGAGGGGAATTTTCCCAAAGAGGGGGGAATTTTCAAGATTCAGGCCATTTTAGCTACACCATAGGGAACAAACTTTACCCTTTGAAACCGCCAAAGACGGGGGAATTCCACCTTTCCCTCCCCTTCTCGTCCGCTAGTGTTCATCATCATCATGATTTTATGTCCCTGAAAGAAAACAACATCGAAAGCGGCTTTTAAGCTGTATTCACAGTTCGGTCCGTGAAAAATAGACAAGGAATAATGAATTTCTAAGTCCGTAGTAAAAACAGATACTTCAAAAGTTTCAGTTGATTACGGAGTGGGTCATGAGATGCTCCTATAAAAAATTAAGTGTTGAGGGAAGATGTGAAACGTATTCAACAAATAATATTTTTACATAGTGAGGTGCAGCAAGAGAAAGTGAGAAAATCCATCTATTGTAAAACGTATCCATACAAAGATAAAACAACAAAAGGAGATGCTTGAACAATTTTTAAGTACGTGATATGTCAGTAGAAAAATTAAAAAGATAAATAGGATGAATGGAGAAAGAAAATGACAAAACATTTATAAAACGAACTGCATAATTAGACTATCTTGGATCACTGGCGGACAAGCTAGTCCTCCAAAGGGAGGGGAATTTCATCAAAGAGGTGGGAATTGACAGTTTTCGGTTCATTTTACCTACACCTTGAGGAACAAAATCTTCTTTTAAAATTGCCAAAGAAGGGGGAATTCCACTTTTCCCACCTCCTCTCGTCCGCTAGTTTCTTGGATGAACAATACCAAAGTGATGATGACTAGGCAGAGGATGAGAAGAAGGTTGAAAACTGGTCATAGTGATCAATCCGGCTGTCAGCATGGTATAACCTTCGAAAACATTGGGCTTAATGATACGTTCATACGTTTGTGAGTGAGTGAGTGAGTGAGTGAGTGAGTGAGTGAGTGAGTGAGTGAGTGAGTGAGTGAGTGAGTGAGTGAGTGAGTGAGTGAGTGAGTGAGTGAGTGAGTGAGTGAGTGAGTGAGTGAGTGAGTGAGTGAGTGAGTTTACAAATCAATAGAAACACCAGTCATTTCTTAACATCTTAACAGGATAAAAACTATAATTATCTACATGTTTTACATTAAAATTTTATGTATGCTTTTCAATGATATGAAAATGGTAGTAAAATTGCGATTCTATGAATTTTCATGAGTTCAATAACAAGACAATAAACGTGCTTTAGAAATCAGATAACCAACCACCCCATAACCGAAGGAAACCGAATTTTTTTCGATCTAAAATCAGTTTTCAATGAAAAGCTACTATCTGAAATGATATTTTATTGCATAACAAATGCAAGGTGACTTCACTACAAGTCTGTAGTTTTCATGGTCACATCGGAATCTAGCTTGCACTAATTTTATTCCAATTTAGATCAATCGATGTATTAATTGTTATCAAGGTTTTTATAATATACAAATGGTAGCTGAGTATGATTGATATAGTTGTTGCATATTTGGCTGACATTTTCGGAAGCCACGGGGTTGAAATCTGGATGCTGCATAGCTAAATCAGGGTTTCTTGTTACATATTTTTATGAACTTGTCACCAAACACACAATGAATTAGTCGCATGTCCAAGTGTTACGGGGAAAATAACAGATTTTCCGGGACAATTGAAAGCGCACTAGAATCTGTTCTGAATTTGAATCGTGCAATAAAAACAAGCAACTCTGCATATTACCTTTCTATCAAATTAATGGAAGAATCAGATAAAACATCCGTACGTTTATACCCGGGCCAATTCCTAAGAATTACCTCTATCTTTACCATTTGGTAATCCTTAGGAACTGGGCCCTGGTTGCAGCTTTGCTCAGACGGTTTCAATCGAAAACAGTATATGGTGTCTGGAATTATGAAATGAGATCTCTGTATGAAATCTCTGTTGAACTCGTAATGCGAATAAGGAAATCAGGAAATCCTCAAGTTATGTAATCCAGTTAGATCAATATTTCTATCGAACAAATGTCATCCTTTCATTTCGTGCCCAGTGAGTGAACCAGTGGGAAGAAAAAATTTATGAATCGGTTGTTGGTTCATATTCCACAAAATCAGAAAAAGTCTAGAAGTAATCCGTTATGCAACGCAGTATTTAGTCACATGAAAAGCAGAACACAGACATTTTCATCGCTACCCATTTAAATTTCCCGATACAAAAACCATAATTGCAGGTGTTCGATTTATTGTTCAGATCTGACCTGCACACCGAGATCGGATATTTTAAACGCGATTTTTTCCTTCGTCAACCTGTTGGAAGAAACTCCGAGGCATGTCAAACTCTGAGAAAATTTCACGAAACAGTGAAATCAAATGTAGTTTTTTCAAGGTTGACCTGTGTAAAGCAATTGACTGGTAATAGTCTCTCAAGAATTTCCTAACCTGAAATCAATGGGCAATGCCTTAGTATTCCCTAATCAACCATCCGATTTTTATGATATCGGTTTCACTATTACAATCGGATTCGGTCGTGACATCGGAAACCCGTACGTCTTTTGTAATTGTGAGAAAGTGAAAGAGGCGGACACGAATGTTGTTGTTGTCCGTTTTGTTCGTTAATGAAAAGGGTTTCTCCTTTTCTATAAACATTTGTTCATGTCATCAAAACATTTCTTTACATGATATTTGTTCGGGTGAAAGTGTCAATATTTGAGGTTTCAATTTCACTTTTATTGATTGTAATAATATAGGTTTTCTGCGAAGAATAACACCGAAAAAAAATCATGCGAGCGCAACCGGGTGAGTGTGAGTGAGTGAGTGAGTGAGTGAGTGAGTGAGTGAGTGAGTGAGTGAGTGAGTGAGTGAGTGAGTGAGTGAGTGAGTGAGTGAGTGAGTGAGTGAGTGAGTGAGTGAGTGAGTGAGTGAGTGAGTGAGTGAGTGAGTGAGTTAGTGAGTGAGTGAGTGAGTGAGTGAGTGAGTGAGTGAGTGAGTGAGTGAGTGAGTGAGTGAGTGAGTGAGTGAGTGAGTGAGTGAGTGAGTGAGTGAGTGAGTGAGTGAGTGAGTGAGTGAGTGAGTGAGTGAGTGAGTGAGTGAGTGAGTGAGTGAGTGAGTGAGTGAGTGAGTGAGTGAGTGAGTGAGTGAGTGAGTGAGTGAGTGAATGAGTGTGAGCGAGTGTAAATGTTTACCAAGTTTGAAATTTGTCGACAAGTTACTAATCGCTGGTAAGGAACAATTTTCACGCCTAGTGGATTGGTTCCGCTCACGCTCAAAGGCAATTCTAGTTTAACAACAGCAACAACAACAACACCAACAACAACAACAACAACAACAACAACAACAACAACAACAACAACAACAACAACAACAACAACAACAACAATAACAACAACAACAACAACAACAACAACAACAACAACAACAACAACAA
>OZ038447.1:3455863-3458363 GCA_964036265.1 Daptonema setosum | reverse complement strand
TCAATGATACATATAAATTGCTGTATGAAACCAGTATATTTGAGTAGTTGACTGACTAGTTTTGAAAAATCTTTTAAACCGATCAGAATTCAACAACAGTAAAATTAGTTAGGTGCAAAAAGTATACCAGTTTTAATTGACACGATTTGAACGTGCACCATTTTTACTGGTATGGTTGAAGCCCGTTACATTGGTGAAATCCCATACATCTGTAGAATGTTTCTAGGAAAAACGGTCATTATGACCAATTGAAATCACAGTAGAACAGCAATGAAAGAACATAACAACACATAGATCGGCTTTTTCACCAATAAAAATAAAAATAAAAACACACAACAAAACACATAAAAACAAATATTCTACATGAACGCAGTGTAATGATAGCCAGATGCACTGTGTAATTTGAGTTGTTTGTTCGCACGTCCATGTGAAAAATTATATACACACCTCGGGGCGGTTTGGGGTTTCCGCGGTTTTAGAGGGCAGGCGGATCGAAATCACCCAAATCACAATGCATGAGCACGCGCATCATGATGGACCGTTCATACATGCGCGTGCTCACGGATAGAGTGAGTGAGTGAGTGAGTGAGTGAGTGAGTGAGTGAGTGAGTGAGTGAGTGAGTGAGTGAGTGAGTGAGTGAGTGAGTGAGTGAGTGAGTGAGTGAGTGAGTGAGTGAGTGAGTGAGTGAGTGAGTGAGTGAGTGAGTGAGTGAGTGAGTGAGTGAGTGAGTGAGTGAGTGAGTGAGTGAGTGAGTGAGTGAGTGAGTGAGTGAGTGAGTGAGTGAGTGAGTGAGTGAGTGAGTGAGTGAGTGAGTGAGTGAGTGAGTGAGTGAGTGAGTGAGTGAGTGAGTGAGTGAGTGAGTGAGTGAGTGAGTGAGTGAGTGAGTGAGTGAGTGAGTGAGTGAGTGAGTGAGTGAGTGAGTGAGTGAGTGAGTGAGTGAGTGAGTGAGTGAGTGAGTGAGTGAGTGAGTGAGTGAGTTACATTGACACACAACAACAACAACAACAACAACAACAACAACAACAACAACAACAACAACAACAACAACAACAACAACAACAACAACAACAACAACAACAACAACAACAACAACAACAACAACAACAACAACAACAACAACAACAACAACAACAACAACAACAACAACAACAACAACAACAACAACAACAACAACAACAACAACAACAACAACAACAACAACAACAACAACAACAACAACAACAACAACAACAACAACAACAACAACAACAACAACAACAACAACAACAACAACAACAACAACAACAACAACAACAACAACAACAACAACAACAACAACAACAACAACAACAACAACAACAACAACAACAACAACAACAACAACAATAACCACAACAACAACAACAACAACAACAACAACAACAACAACAACAACAACAACAACAACAATAACCACAACAACAACAACAACAACAACAACAACAACAACAACAACAACAACAACAACAACAACAACAACAACAACAACAACAACAGCGGCACCAGTGTGCACGGCCTGTCCGGAAGTGCAATCCGGCTGGTCAGTGGTTGGCAATGATGGACGGCTGTAACATTTTTCCCCGTCACCAACCAACATATATTTTTTCTCACATAACATAACACATGCGTAACATAACATGTTGCGCGGAGATTGTTCTCTTTTTCGAAGTCCATCTCACCCCATTGACGCGAAGTTTTCCTTTTTTTCAATCTCGGGATGACTGAAGTTTAGTTGCGGACCTGAATTTATGAAATTGTAGGTGTGGAATAATCTCAGGACATATATTACTGACGTCATGACTCATGAGGGAGACCATTTTGCTGGAAACTAGTAATTTTTGCTTTTCATAATTGTTTGATGTGAGATCTCGGTTAGCACCCTGTGGGGATGGGACTTCAGCAGGGTGAAGCACTGGCGGACCAGTTGATCCTAAATAGGGAGGGGAATTTACTCAAAGAGGTAGAATTGGTAGTTATCAAGTCATTTTAGCTACACCTTAGGGAACGACTTCTACTTTTTGAAAACGCCAAAGAGGAGGGAACTCCACTTTCTCCACCCCTTCTCGTCCGCTAGTGGGGTGAAACGTTTTTTCTGCATGTTTATGTTTGTGTGTTAATTTGGGTGAGGGGGTATTGTTGCCCCCCTCCCCCAGAATATAAGGCAAGTTCACTAACTCTTTACACGCCATACTGCGCGATAGCGCGGGGCTCTTTTTTGGCAGAGTAACATATTGATTGAGAGACAAACATGATATTGTTTGTTGTGTCATTTAGGCTTAGGCTTAGGTTTAGACTTAGGCGCCTAAACTTAGGCTTAGGCTTAGGCGGGGTGGTGATAATTCAGAATGGGTTCGGTCATAATTTAGGCATTGAGTTTGGTTTATGTCAAGGTTTAGGTTCTTAGGCTTAGGCTTAGGCTTAGGTTCAGAATTATTATCATGTAGGCCACCAGCGGACGAGAAGGGGTGGGAAAAGTGGAAT
>OZ038447.1:3405863-3450863 GCA_964036265.1 Daptonema setosum | reverse complement strand
TGGTAAAATTATTAATAAAGTCTTCTAATAAACTATCTAACAGTCTTCTTTTTTCTGAAAAAAGTGTAAAATGCACAAGAATTTCTTCAATTTTCATGTCAATGCACGTCTTCAATTTCAGGTATACAATTTTCTAACACGATACCGTGAACATGCTATACCAAAAAGTTAACAGTGTAAGCGGTAACGTTAAAAACATTCAATGGTAATAATTTATTGAACTAATCAATGAACGATATATAAAGTCGATAATAATCAAACATTATAAGCAATATGTAGAAGTTTGCAGAATATTACTTCTCACATTAGTCCTCCAGGAACCTGAACCGGTTTCACTGGGAAAGTCATGCAAGATTACTAGTTTCCAGAATCGTCCGCTTCTAGAGCCCGTAATTTGTTTCTGCAAGCAGAAACATGCTCAAAACGTCTGATAATGAAACATCACAAGCCTCAACTCAACTCGGTTGACACCATAGTTTAACACAGTGTAGCATGGGGTGTTGATGAGTGATGTACGTGTTAACACTGATTGTCTGATGTTTCATTATCAGACGTTTTGGGTGCGATACTTTTGCTTGCACAAACAACATACAGTCTTTATAGGCTATCCACGGTTTCTTGTAACTCACAAAGTTTTTGGCGCTCAATTTGAATTCAAATCTTTTTTGGCGCGCGTTCGAATTTCCAATGCAGAATAATAGTTTCCACGTCCACCATAAACTTGAACCGGTTCCACTGGGAAAGTCATGCCCAGTTTACTAGTTTCTAGAATCGTTGCCTCTATAGCCTATCCAGGATTTCTTGTTTCTCCGAAAGAATAATTTAATTTTTCCATCAATTATGTTCCTTGGTCGGAATAATTATAATTACTTATATCGGCCCTGAACGATCAGCAAACAGAAAACACTTGAATTCCTCAAGATTTTTATCAGATTTTATCCAACGGTGCAACGAGCGATATCACGTTCAAAATATTATGACAGCTCTTGAAAAGGCATATTTTATAAATATAGTTTATCTAACGTTTCTAGTGGTTCAAAAGATTTTTTTGTGTAACTATTTTTGCAGTAAGTCTGTTCTTCGGCCTATTTTCGAAAAAATTTCTGCTGTGTATAGCATCTTCAATTGAGTAGGAGACGCAAAGTTTTTCTAGAAATTTCGAATGAGCTTTCGAATTAAATTTCCCGAAGAAAAGAGAAGTCTATAACAGGAATCAATGACCAAGCTATGAACACGTAAAACTTCAGCGATTTGAAACTAAAAAAAAAATACTGCCAAGGCGGTCAAATATTTCACTACATCATTGTATAAAAAAGTGTAAATAAAGTGCAATTTTAACGGGTTGTTAGTCCTGTCAAACGATGATTTAAAACGTGAATCGCTAATGAGAATCAGATAATACTTAATAGCACATGTGACATGATATAAGTAGCATCGTTATTTCGTTAAATTTGGATCTGTGGAATCATGTCCCACGGTTCTATTCTCCACATTGAATAACAAACAGATGTAAAATCGCACGAGAAAACCGATGAAACAGACTAGAAGTTGATACGATGAGGCCAGATCGAGATACCCGCAAAAAAGCTTATCTTAATCGAACCATATTAAGGGTTTGGCCTAGCGGCCGTCCCTTGTTTTTCATATTATATTATCATTATACAAAATAATTAATTATAGAATTAATTGAATAATTATAATTCTCGACAGCTCATGCGCATACCTAAAATTTTTCCTACACATAACTTTTGTGCAGGTTCAATTTTTTACTAGTTTCTCAAATTCAACGGCTGTCAAAAAACATTTGCTCACATGAGTTTTGCTTATAAAAAACTACGATAAAATTCGGATTGTTGAGAATTAATAAAAGAATTAAATTTGTTCTACAACATGATAGATTTGAGAGCAGTGGTTTTCCTGACTTGCAAAGGATGCGTGTACAACCCTGTTTTATGTTATACTCGATGATGAGGAGTTTTTTTCTTTCGTGTTCCTTACACAGTTTTCTGTGCACTGACCTTTCGATTTAATTCGGTTCTTGCATTTTAGTATTAAAATACTAATTCATTATAATTTGTCGCTCACATAAATGTTCATATTTGAACGACGAAGAAATCTGCGTGTGATTATTTTCCATTAAAGAAGTTATCAAAACAAATGGTGCATAGAAATCTTTGTGTAGAAATTTTACTCTGCACAAGCTTATCACCGAGCATATATTATTGGACTCGAAATATATTTCACTGCAAGTAAACTCAACGAACTTCATCACTGGTTCACTGGTGTTAATATTCAGTTCTAAGTGCAATAACGGTTTTCAAAACTCCTACTCAATTTACAAAACATGGTAAAATGGCGCTGATTTCTTTGGTAAATCAAAAAATTTAGTTTCTTCATCTAAAAAAAATACCAACAATTTCGTTTCTACTTACAACTTTTACTTTAAACGTTAAATGACTATTTCGGAAAACTTTTTTTTTCAACCGTCCAGGACTTTGCTGCGCGCGCAGGTCCCGGGTTACTGCGCACTGGCGGAAGAGAAAAAGCAGTTCAAACGTTTCATAAATATATTAAAAAAAAAATTCTATTAATATTTTTTGAAAAATATTGTATCATCCTACGCACAAGTTTAAATGCGTTTATTGTATTCAAGTTTTCTATCCATCACTGAGTGAAAGTCTGGAATTCAATTTCAAGGTCTATCTGAGAGAAAACTGAAACCGGAGATAGTTTCGGTTCTTGTTGTTTGTTTGTGTTTTAATCACACCGTCCTTGGTAACAGTACCCATCATGTTGACAAACATCTGACAACACTTCAATGACATGTTTCAAGGTGGTCAGAAAAAATGGTTGATACCAACGGTTCGATACTCACGGTAAATCTGGTGATCAAAAGAAAGCCAATAGAGGCAAAAATCATTTGTAATATGCAATTGCAAAATCTTTGTGATTTCTTTTCCGAGCAAAATCATTTCAACATTTTTTAAGGTTTTTCTTACCAGAGCGGAATCGTCTTTGTTGTCTTTCATATATTCCCTCGTGTGCGTAACGGAAGATAACTTCAAAAAAGTTTGTTTTCACAAATCATTCCATGGGACTACAATCGTTAACTACAGCTCGCAAATCGCAAACAATTACTCAACTCCTAAAACAATTTCTGAATAAAATTCACGTTCTCAAGTTATGAATTTTCAATAAAATATGATTAATAAAGTACTTTCAACATCATGTAGCTAATTTTCAAGTTCAGCGGTCATGAAAAAAGTTCTAATATAAGTATACGCTAACCATACCGCTCCACTCCAATACTTGCGGGCGAGCCAATCTTCTAAAGAGAGGAAAAAAAGTTTTAAGAGGAGAAAATTGCCAGTTTTGAGGTCATTTTACCTACATACACTATTGGGAACAAATTTAACAAATTTTGAAATTCCCAAAGAGGGGGGGATTCCACCTTTTCTTTTTCCCTCGTCCGCTAGAGTACTCGACATATCAGCTGATCTATAAACAAGGTGTTCGTGTCGGCTATCTGTATAATTGATCAGTGATTCCGCCTTGCGTCTGTTGGTTTATGCGTTCTATACATATCATGTCTGGTGGTTTATATTTTATGTTCCATGTTTTATGGTCTGTGTTTATGTCGGTCTAAGAAGTTTGATGTCCCCCAGCCAAGGACGGACGAGCCAAACCTCCAAAGAAGGGGAATCTTTTCAAAGATGATAATTGGCAGTTTTCAGGTGATTTTACCTCTACCTTATTGGACAAACTCTACTTTTTGAAAACGCCAACGAGGAGAATTTCACTTTACCCACCCTTCACCTCTCCTAGTGCTCCGAGCGATCGTCGACTTGAAGCAGAACCGTGTCAGACTGCAGAGTGGCTAATTCGTTAGTGTCGTTGAATTTTGCCGTCCATGTCATTTTGTCGCCTGTTCAGTCTAGTGCGTTGAGCGCCAGCTTCGAAAATAAGTTCTAAACCTGATTTGGGTCACAGATTCTGACACATCGCTCTGGAATATCTGCCATTGTCTATCAGTTCATATAACATCTCTGGTCACTACGATTTACGAAAACACCATTGTGATATGGGATTAGTGTGACATGATGGCTTCAATGATAATGAGGTTTCAGTAAAAACGATGACCAACTCGACATTCTTGTGAACTCTTGACCAGCCGTTCATTTATTTTATTCTTTCTATATTATACATCAAATTATATATTGATATATAATAATATCATATTATACCAACATTCTTCTCCCTAGCGAAGATTTCCCACCAAAACTCTTAACTTCATCATTGCTCCAAATTAAATTGATTATATATACTATTAGAACAATATTGCTGATACATAATCAACCGGTTGATATACAATCCTGGGTTTGTATGTACATATCATGCGATGTCACTTGATCTAATTAATCATTCGATTAGTAGAAGAAATGTGTGTGAGAACCAATAAGCGCGAACCCGTTCCTTTCCATCACCTATTGCGTTAAGGTTCGTTCCCTGATGACCAGACATCGAAATGAACTCTATTGGCTAAGAAATCTAACAGACCTGTAATAATTAGTACCACCCATCAGGAGTTCTCGGGTATCCTGATGATCATAGTATCAATACCCGACCTCAGGTATCAGTACGAGGTACCCGACCATCAATACCTCATCGAGCTCGAAACAGGTTTCATTTTTAGACAAAAACAAAAAAAGTCAATAAACAAAACTCGATTACCCGGCGCCAACTGATTATCTATCCGACGGGGCGGGTATCAGCTGCTGATCGTTCGACCATTTAATTTGGCAACAAACAATTTTGTTTTATGGCCGCGCATTAACTCGCATGATACTCGACAGATGACATTAATAGTAACGGAGGCGGATCAACGTAGCAGAAGCGCGTGGCGCTGAGGTGGAAGTTGACAACCACTGAGCACAAGAAGGGTTCATGGCTTCTCGAAGTCGTGAAGTCTTTAAACCTGAAGCAGGTAACAGGAAGCTATAATGCTGACGATCCATGCCGGCGACACCCAGTTGACTTTGGGGTGACGCTAACGGTCGTTTTTACATCAGCTGGCGTCAAGAATATGAGGAATAAAAATGAACGGCCCAGGGGTTTGCGTTTTTATTATATCTTACCACGTCAGAATTGACTGTAATAAAACAAGTTAACTAAAATGATGCTGACCGTAGAATCTGTACTGACAGCAAAAAAAACAAGAGACTTTTTACCTTTTTAACTACACGGCAGTGGTGGTAAGGGACTTAAATGAATGAAGAAGACGAGGTTGAGTAGAGTTTTTCTCATCACCGGCACCAAACACAAATGAACAAGTCCTATGATGATTAATGGCCAAACAACTTGATAATCAATTCAGTCAATGAGCATTTTTTACAATGACCTTACTTGAACCCACAGTCGCAACAACGGAAAAAAGTTTCTAAGAATGCATGTATACAGCAGCACGTACACAAAGTTAGGTCACGTGCACTTATGAAGTCTTTTACTAATACTTATTACGGGTAATTTAGCTGCTTGCAACATCTCACTTTGAACTCAGCTGCACACACCCGCCGGACCGACGACAACCAGCTCCCTTTCCGGCGCCAACAGATTAGTGATTAATAGCGTCAACCTGGCGTCAATTACAAGTTCATGATCAAGATACAAACAGAACTAACAGACAAGTTTTTATTCAGAAACTGTCGTGAGCATCCACGGAAGTGAAAGTTTATTTCAATGTTGGTGGTGAGGAGTCACAACTTAATTGGTGAAGACGGGATTGTTGGAAGAGATCGTCATTTAATGAACTGATTTTTGTTTTCAGCTATAATTCTATGTCACAAAAACTGTTTTTGTCTGTTATAACTTCTAAATACTATATGCTGAACCTTGAAATCAACGCAATTGTGAGCTTCCACGTTATCGTACACGCGCGTGCACATGTCTGTAAATGTTTATTAAATATGACAGGCGCTCACCATAAAGCATGTCGTCGTTGCGCAATGTTTGTTCGACTTTGCCTCCATCTCTCAATCAAACTTCATTAGCGATTGAGCGGCGCCATTACTGTCGGCTCGTAGGTCATTAATCATGGACTTTTTGTCAGGTTACTAGGCTATGGTGGTGTGGTTTAGAAATTTTTGATAGCTTACTTCATTCAACGATTCTGGCGATTCTACGATTACACTCGTAGGCGATAACATGGCGCATGGTCACACAAATTTTGATTAATCTAGTCAGTTGACTTTGAAAAGCTTTGATTATATTCATTGGAAAAACTGTAAAGTTTGTTTAGACCGTAGTCTGATTACTCATGATTCATTCATTGTTCAGTGTCTGAAAATCCGAGTAAGTTCAAGATTATTTTCTCTACATATGCATACTAGGTTAACCTATCATTATGCAGTTTTATGCCCTAATTTAAATTACGACATAATACTCATACCACTGGTTATTAGTGTCAGTAATCGTAAAATAAGCGTTTCCCTAGTTCATCCTGTAAACAGATTAGTTGTTTTTTTCATCCCGTTAACCCCAATATTATTAATGACCCTAATCACCCCGACTGTAGTTTGACCGCCCACGACTGTCGCCATCGCCAGTTGTCGCCTAACTCCGGCGACATGGTCAACGGTGTACCAACAATCTTGACTGATCGGCGCAGTTCAATCAGATTTTGACCTTCATCTAGATCACCACATTGGCGAGTCAATCAGTCACCTTAATGAAACTCCTCCCAACATTCTGATGCATAACCATCCGATGACACTTTTTGTCACACAGTTCATATAAGTATGGCCGATCATCAGTGTAAAGAGTCAGTGTTCGTTGTACCGAAATGAGTTTCAATGCTCTTCCTGTGTTTGTGACCCAATCAACATCGCAACAAAACTTAATCTGTTCTTCACGGAGCTTGTCCTTCGCTACTCGTGTTCTCAGACACTTTATTGTACGATCAGACCAATTGCGGTGCCTTATGCAGCCGCGCGTCAATGCCAACATTGGATTAGCATGAAAAGGCGGTCACACGCTCCATGTGAGCAACAAGCTACAAGCTCCACCTTTCCGTTCGTCATGTCACGCACCGGAATCGGTTGGCGACATTGCAACACTGTCGTCGGTAACGCGCGCGCGTCGACGGAGCGCTTTTTGATTTGTTTCATCGGGTATACTTGGTTTAACAGTACACATTGAGTGTTGAACTGATTCGGATGTCAACCTCGGACGAGCGCAACCGTATAAATATAGCATTACCAAAGTTGAGCGGTTGCAGTGAGAGAGAGAGAGCGAGCGGCAAAATTGGGGTGAGCGCACGTGTCCTTCACGCAGCAACCAGCACCGCTGACTGAGATGGACACAGAGAGTTATGTCTCTATTCATTCAGTCGTACAATCATTGACTCAGTTGTCTGCTATGAGCTACATATGAGTGTGTTCTGTCTGTTACCTGATTTATGTGTCTGGGAAGCAAATTTTGAGACAATTTGTTTTCTTTTAATAATTCATGTACTTTTACATTTATGCGTGTTTGACCGTATCCTGATTAACTTTACGTATCCCGTTGAGTTTCACCGCAAAACATCAACGATGAAACATGAAATATTAGTATCTAGTCAAAGACACAGCCTCCATTGATGATTACTACACACGTTAAAGCTTTTCACGATGCGACCGGCAAGGCTTTACTCTACTCACCCATGATGAGCATGTAACGGCCATTACATAAAAAATTATCCTTTCAACTGCTGAAATATAATGTTATTAGTTTCAATATAAGTAAATTAATCGAAAGACATTTTACACATCTTTTGTATATTTGTGCACTTTTAATTTTCTTTTAGATTGTGAGATTAAAAGTTCCGTCTCATAATTATATATTTCGAATTTTTTTGTACGTGTGTTTCAGTGGTTCAGTTCTGGTCATCGCAAATCGTCCGTGATCTCTCGACCTTTTTTCATTATGACGAATCTCAATTGGACCGCATTATTGTCGGTCGTCGTGTCGATCGTCGGACTGGCCGAGAGTTATAGTTGGTTCCAAACTTTTTATTAAAAGAGAATAATAATAAAATTTTGAATGAATGAAATGTAAGCAAAAGTACAATTTCAGCCAACTATCGGACGTACACGATGAACCAGCAGCAGCAGCGAATGATCGTCCAGGCGCACAACGCGCTCCGACGTGCGGAGCCCGCCGCCAACATGCAGGAGATGGTCTGGGACGACAACTTGGCGCAGCTCGCGCTTGGCCACACACAGATCTGTGACGCCTGGCATCGGCCTGGTTGGCGCGTAGTTTTTAATACGGCTTTTATAAATTGTGTGCCATGTCAATCAACTTCATAATTGATTTATAACAGAAGAGACCGGTCTTTCGAGAGGTGTTTTTCCCAGTTATTATGCCAATTGATAGTTCTGTCATTCTTGTTGAGGGAAACAGTACCAGCGTTTAATATAAAACAGTTTCGTTGAAAGCTTTCTGGTAAACATACATATCTTGGCGAGAAAATATTTTTTTATACTAGCTATGTGTTTTTTCCTTTTATTTAGCCCACCAGCGCGTGGGCTACGGCTACAGCTACATAGGTGAAAACATTTGGTGGTCGACGGAAACCTGGCTACGTTCCAATCTGGATCGTATCATTAAGGACTTCTATGATGAGAAGCCGTACTTTCATTTCAACACACTGTGGTGCCAACCCGGTCAGCAGTGCGGACACTATACACAGGTACTGTAGGTATCCTAGATCACAGCATATAATAATTGCACTGACTATACTTAGAAGTTTCCTGCACTCATCAATCAAATATCGAGTGTGGTCGGGTATTCGCTTTGTACGGTTGATTATGCCATAATAAATTTCTTAGGATACTTTTTAACGATTCGGTAAGAATCGATATTTCAAAAAAAATTTGTTTCAGGTCGTCTGGTCGGATAGCTGTGCTGTCGGCTGTGCAGCCGCCTACTGTGACGGTATTCAGAATGGCCGAGGCATCAATCACGGACACGTCTACGTGTGCAACTATGGCCCCGGGTTTGTGGTTATCGTTTTTATGTTGTTCCTAATGTTTTTATTTTTAAACTTTCTAACTGCGTCCTGGTAATTACCATAAAGTTAGCGCCAATCATCCGTCTAATAGCGTTGTTGTTGTCGTCGTCGTCATTTCCGTCTGTATAACAGCACCATGAACATCTTAATTCCATAGTTATTTGCACGAACAAATACATAAAAAACACTGTGCATTAAGGAGAGTTATGTGATGGAGTGGAATGTGACGTACATGTGCTATAATTTTGTTCCGGTGATTGAACGAAGCAAGTAAATACGTGCTGCATGACTAATCGACCGTTGAATGCTTGCGTTGAGCAACCGAAAAATTTTGGGTTGTAATTTATGATGATAGAGGACCTCATTTACGTTTTTTTATCAAACAGACAAGAGCAGGAGCTACATGACTAAGGTTAATTGTGGGTAGTGGTTTTTATGATAGTTTATGTACATATGTAGCTTAAATTATGTAGCGACCAAACTAATCTATTGAACTAATTATAAAACACAGTTTGATCAGCGTGTTGATCAATCTACATAGATTAAGGTGTGTTGCTGGTTGACAGAAATATAGAGCTTGAAACAATTGTTTCACAAAGGACCAACTTTATAAAATTTTATCAGTTATTTGTCAGTTGGCTCGAGCAATATAATTTAGTTGGTTCGTTTTCATGTTATAAAAAACCTACAAAACCTATTATGCATTGGTAAATGCATTGAAAAATGGTTACACTTAAATGTGGATTACCTTCGATACTTTCAGTGCAACGTGTTTTATCTCCCATGGTAGCCCAGAAGAAACGATTTGCGATTTGGTAACCAGACTACGTGTTTGTCTGACTCACACGTTTTCTGTCCAGTTTTATAGACAAACTTGCTGCCAGAACGCGTGCGAAAATTGTAAAAGTTGTGCATTTTGTCCTCGCCATATTCAACGACCGCGTGGTTCTTGCATGAATGAAAGAGATGTTCTCAAGGTCATTTCTACCCGCACACAATATGCGTAATTTGGTATATAATTTCGTTATGCGTGCATCAGTTAATGTCTATACAGACGATGTCTATGAATGGCTGCGAGGGGATGTTTCTGGATGCTAGAGGTCCAAAGTTTAATTTTTCCCATGTCTCTATTTCTCATGACTAGATATGATCTTCTTGAAGACTGGTGTAGTGTAGCGAACGTTTCTACGCCAAGAAATGACTATGAATTTTCTTTTGTATTCGATCAACGACCGGGTGGTGAGACGGAAAGTGGGAGTAACCTGTTTCTTACATGGAAATAATTATTGATGTTGTTGATTTCAACAGACCGGCCCTTCTGTAGCCAAAAAAGGCTTCAACTGACCTTTAAACGACCACCACGACCACTAATTTTAGAGTCGAAAAATATAAATCACTCATCTTTCAAGCACCCACATTTATTAGATCATCAACCACATTTGGAATAGAAGTGAAAGATCAATCGGCCGTCAATATGATGGATTATTCTTAATGTTATTGAGCGGCCTGAGGTCATCGTGTATATTGATTGTGTTAACGAAATTACACAGCGCTGGTCAAAAATGATAGTCATTGCTTCCGCCACTGATGCTAAGTACCTGACGGAAAGTATCATTATAGACATAGAGTAAAGGAATTGATACTGCTGAACGCATCAATCACTAACGGTAAGAGACTCACCTTCCGACAAGGTCGGCAAACAGCAACGCTGAACATCTTATTGAACTACCTGCGTTGGTGGCTTGTTATAAAGATAACCGAAAAGCTGCATGGTGCATGATTGAAAGTTTGATTATATGGTTTTATGAGGAAAGGACGTGTGGTAAAAAAATGAGGGATGCATGCTTTTTATAACGGTTTGTGCGTATTATGATGTTCGTTTTAAATTTTTCCAATATAAAAGTTCACGATTACAACCAATAGTTAGCATTGTCTATTGAGAAGATTATCAGAGTTCACGGAAAGTGGAATGTCAATAAGAAACAAACAGAAACCATAAACAAATATCCAACAAGATAAAAAAAAACATTTCAGTGGCAACAAACCTGGAGTCCAACCATACATCTACGGCCCAGCATGCTCAGCGTGTCCGAATGGTGGAAAGTGCTACAATGGGCTATGTCGTTAGTTTTTCTATTCAACCTTTTAAAGAGTATCAGTGTGTATGAGCTTTTATTCACAAGCGATTTTAGTTCTATTTCTCATTCTTGGATTGAGATTCTGCTGATGAGCCCCACGAAACCATGTGCCCGAGATTTAAATCGTAACATAACCAACTAGAAAGAAAAAAAACATAAATATGATGTTTCAGAAACACAATGTTCCGGTACCTCATACTTTGAACTGGCCAAGCCGATACCGAAGATTGCCAAGTCTAAACCAATTGCTCCTCCACCACCTCCACCACCACCACCAGCACCAAAACCACTTCCATCTGGTAAGTTTTCTGTAACATTTTATTCCTTTAAGGTTTCTGTTTCGTTTTCAAAACCACAGAAGTTTTCTCAATTTCGTTATCAGGTTATGCACATTCATCAAACAAGATTTGCAATGTATTCTGAAAAAAAATTTATTCACTATGTTTGGAATATGCATGAGGTTCGGAATCTTATTTTTCGTTGTGAAAACACTAACTATCACCTTGAATGCACGAAACAACAGATGAACTAATCTAGTTCTGATTTCGGTTAAATATTGGTTTAACTTCTAGAAAGTTCGTTTGAAGTGCAGTTAACCGTTTTCATGCACCATGGAGCTTATATTTAAATTCACGAAACACTTTATGCATGCAAAAAATCATCTTTTAGAATGCAGAACTCAGTTTTACGCAATCAGAACTCGAAATTTAGTCCTTATTGTAAACAGTTAGCGGTGTCGGTCTGCGATAGTAACCGATTCTAGTCTCATTCCGCAATCCACGCGGAGAACCGAAAACCGTCACCGAAGCATCGACTAGTCCACCAGCGACAAGGACCACAGCCAATTACCCTACAAAGTTGGCGCCATGGGCCACCGCTGCAACAGCCTCTCCAGCCAGACAAGCTACTGCTGTTGCGACTGTCACCACCGTCAGTCCGATACCACAAATCACTTCGACGGTCATCGCAGACATCGATGACGATAAAAAGCTGACTGGTAAACAAAACTTTTGTCTACCCATTTGCCGTGTGGTGCTTCTGCAGCCTCGCATCGCCGCCTCTGCCTCTACGTACTTCTCTGTGGTTTCTATGTTTGCCAATCGATGAGGACTTATTTGCGAACCTTATATTCGATGTGTGTTGAGTTGACGCTGAAACCATTTCAAACAACCTGTTGCCACTCCTTTACCGCATTTAATGTGCATTGGCTTTTCTTAATCAACGTACTTACAACACTTTATATTTTCGATTTCATCCCGACATCAGTACATAAAAATGGTCGTCAACATGAATTCTTATGATGAATTTTCCTCGTTGGTGCAGACGGTGCGTGTGTGCACCGCATCCATCATGAGTATTAATAAAGTTGCTTTACTTTCAGCTTTTTTGATAATACCTTGACGATTCTTCGCTTTGGTTCTGCTCTTTATGTTCGGTTTGCACTTGAATGTCAACTTGAAGATAAAATCATACCGTATTTTAATTCTTTCATTCAGGCAGTTTTCAGTAGTTTCAGTAAGGGATTGAAAAACGTAAAATGAATTTGACATTCACTCATACATACCCATGTGCAACGCTTGTGGTTTGCCAAGCGCTACTCTTAACTTTATCGTTGACCAAATTTTCAGCCAGTTCACATACTCGTTGCAGTTTTCAGTGGCATAGCATCTATTGGACAAAAGTATACCAGCGTACAATATTTTTCACCTCAATAACTCTTATGTTGTCAGTCCAACTGGTTTTCTGAGACAAGTGAATTTTCCCCGGTCACTTTCATTATTGACTCGACAGCTAACTTTCGTTGCCTATATCCCTTTTGTTATTGTGCCATTCATGTTGCCACCCCGCTTATTAATCCTCTTCCTTTGGCAGGTGTCTGTGTCGATGCGGACTCGCAGTGTCCTTTCTGGTCGACGATAGGCGAATGCCAACGCAACCCGGCTTACATGAATGTCAATTGCCGATCCTCATGCTCCCAGTGCGCCTTCGCCGGCGGCGACAAGCAACCGGAAATCGTCAACGTCGGTTGGTGATGCTTCATTCCTGGTCTCCCAGGGAATGAAGAATATATTTCCCATGGGCTTGACTCTACAGTTTGAGTCTAATATTTCTTTAACGTATTTAACTCACTAACTATGCATCGCCGTGTGGGCTTAGCCGCTACTGTTGATGCTGCGACGCTGCGCAGCTGATAGTTATTTCGCAACCACTAAAGATGGGCTTTTACAAGAACGTTGCTTTTCATGCTGCAATATTTTTTGGCAGTGAATTATCTTTTAATGAACAGTCTTTTCTAAACAATAAGCGGAGAAAACATTTGTTAAATCGGAATTCTTGACCACGTTTTTCAAAAACTACTGATTAATCTGTGTTTCTTATGAAAAAGAAAAAAACATTGTTTGAGACCTGACCAATCGGTAAACGGGGGTTCCTTACCACTAAATTTATACATTGCGTGATTTTTTTATTATCTATACTTATATCTTCATCTTTGCATTTCAGCAACGAAAGCGCAATATTTAAATATATACGGTAAACTCAATTGCATGATTTATGATGGGAGCATGCATTGGTTTTTCAACTGTCTTATGCGTTGTCACCAATATTCACAGTAAAAACCATATAAATCGTTTATTTTCAACACTGGAATTTGTGATGAGAGCACTTATTTGTGTTCAAGGTGTCCCACATTAAACTGTACATTTTGATCAACCCCCAACTTTTTTGTTGTCCACGCCTTCCCAGTCAGCTGCTACCGAGTTTCTTCTGTGGGAAAATCTGGAACACTGTAACTGATGATCTGGGGACTGTCACAGTAAAACAATGAAGCGGAGACTGAAATGACAAGTGGAAAGTGCGAATCTCCGGTATGATTCTTTGGTACGTGGCAAACAAACCTTATTTCACGATGTACAGCTGCTGTATGTAAAAGACATAGCAGAGCACCAAAAAAGATGTGATTCATTACTCTGCATGTTATGTGGGACACCCTACACAATCACACAATTTTTATTAGACTACATACTGTAATGCAAAAGCTTCATGGAACAGCCATTTTTTACAATTTTCAACATACAAACAGTACCGGTCATAATTGTGTCTCATAGAACGCGCACTTTTAGTGCATGCTGATTGGCGGACAGCGCGTTTCGTGGAAACATAGTGTTTAGCACGTGAATTGTTTCTCATGTAGTGGAATACAATCCAGTTGATTTTGCTCAACCGAGTACATCAATTGAAATCTACAACCATATTTGTTTTCAAAACTCCTCCGAACATATTCTGGAATTGTCTTGCACTGCTTTGAGACGTGCTTCTGCGTGGTTGATAATTCATGGTTGTGATCGGTATTGAGTAAAGGCTTACACATTACTGTAAACATGGTCTAAAAGCATGCCTTACTGGTTTTTTTCGTATTATCTGTCCAAACCAGCTGACCTATATATTCATGACGAGCACTTTGTCAGCGAAAACGGGAACTTTGTTTTTATTGGTTTGATTCTACAACATTTACAACACTTCCTGGCATAACTCAACTTTCTGTACGCAGGCTGCAAGGACTTTCACTATCTGTGTCCATTCTGGGCGGGCACCGGTGAGTGCGAGCTGAATCCGTCGTGGATGCTTCGGAACTGCGTCGGATCGTGCAATAAAGAGACGTGCAATAAGGATAGGACATTTGCCGTGCCGGGTGCTGGTTAGTCATTTAGTTTAAAAAGAAATTTTTCTAATGATGTAACTTTCAGCGTATGTAGACCATTTCTGGCTTTGGTACTCGCGCCTCGGCACCGCGATTACCTTACCCCACTTAACGTGTATCATTACACTATGCAGGCCTTACAGGTTGTGCGGACGATATTGATGACTGCGAGTACTGGTCGTCAATCGGTGAGTGCCAGGTGAATCCCAGCTACATGCAGTGGAAGTGCCGGAAATCGTGCGGTCTGTGCTAACCCGACGGTCAGCAATGACTCTATTAACTCGTTGACCACCAACCAACACGCCGACGTTTGATGGACTTATACTGAATCTCCGAAAACTGGTTGAGTTTTTACTCTCCTGGTATCAATGAAATGATTGACGAATTCTTATCGACATCTGCGTCAAACATCTGGAGCTTTTGAAATGTCACATATGTATACTCGTCGACGTTGCATCCACTGCCAAAGAGTCATCATCACACGCTATAACTCACTTATCCACACAGACGCACACCACAAACAACTGTCCAACATGCACCACCCAATGTTGGAAATTTGTTGTCGCATGATGCAACTTTTTCTAATGCGTCCGTCAGTCGGGGAACTGAATTTTCTGCTTAAATATAGTTTATCATGAGAAAAGTGAGCGTTCTATAAAAATTTTAAAGTGATGGGAGCATTGAAAAAGTCAACAACTGGATAACTGACAGACGTGCCCAAATTTGCCAGTAAGTGAGACTTGACAAATAATCAAAAGTTCATACGAATAAGATTTCCTGATTGCATGATATGTTCAAAAAAGTTCAAGTCTGACTAACTGACTAACGTTCTAAGTAGTGCAATCGTGAAGTGTTGCTGCGCTGAACCATTCCCTCATTTTATATGCATGACTGGTTTCGATGTGTTTTGTTATCGAACGTTTTGACAAAGTATATTCAATACTTTAACCAAATTGGCCCAGCCAAAAACATTTCAAGTTTTCGTAAGCCGGTTTTGTACACAGTTCGCTTATTGTGATTTGGCGAATATTTTATTATGTTGTTATCTATCATATATTCTAGTTACTCTTAACATTTTTGCTTATTAGGTTCTTTGTTATGTGCGCAAGCAGCTCTAGTTTGCTTTTTTACATCCAGCCGCTAGTCGCTGTACCGGTGAAATTAGATGGGTAAAGATGAGATAGTTTTCAAGATTGCCTTTTTTGTATTCTCATTTCATTAACTGTATACCACTTGTCTGTAAGATTGTATTTTCTTGTCATTTGTTATACGACTGATATTAATCGAGCGTTACACGCGTGCCTGTATTTTTTTGGTTTTATTGGTTTTATTGCCCCATTGGCTTCGAATATTGTGTATCCTCATTGCTGTAGGTAAAAAACTAACAGATGTCAGCAATTCTGCTCTTTTTATACAATTTTATGAATCGTTGTCTTGTATTTCGCGGGTAACTTGAAATCCAAAATACAGCCCGAATCAGAAGTTCAATAACCCTCCACTAAACCCGCCAAACCGGTTAAGCCAACACTCTCAGGTTATTCCGAACGACCATATAATACACCGTTGAGACGTTCCAATAAAATAAATGTAGCACAACACTCACCTTATCACATATACGTTTCACTTACCGTTTTATTTTGCGATTTAACTATTGAGCAATAAAATTTAAACGAATTCTCCTTGGTGGCTTTCAGTTTTGTAAGCAAAGGCTTCGGCATAAACTGTCTCAATTTTTATTAAAAACTTTCGACTTATTACATTCGGATTATAATGTAAAACAGTTAAACTTTCTATTCAATTGAGGTCAGTTCATGGACAGATAAAGTTTTTCACTGATGTTTGATTTAAGCTAACTAATTTGTACAGAGAAGTTGAGGAATGAGTATGAGTAGACATCGTGACATCATTTGTTGCATATGATGTCATAATATGGTAAGTATTGGTTATGATCGAAATCAGCCCCTCTCCATTGAACCCTGATCATAATAACACATCATAAAAGACCAATTGATTTAGAAGGCGATATAAATATTTCGGATGTAATGTGTGAATGCTATACTAAATAGGTATATAGCACGTTCGGTCAAAATGAAAATCAGAATAACTATACTGATTTGTCTTTGATTTTCATAAATGATGCAAGAATATCGACAGGTACTGGAAACACAATAGTTGAGTTGTGCTCAGCGGCAATCGACGACAGGGCTTGCAAATGTCGAAGCTGTAGCGCTACCGGTGATTGACTGATAACTTCGGCGGCATCTCTTAAAGCTCTTGAAGCCTGAAATCACATATGAAATTTTTCAATTGCTGCATTTTTATCAATCAAAGCTATTTTCATTAATCAGGATTCGGCATCTAAACAAACCTTTTGTTCTCCTTCAGCTGCGACGACTTTAGCTCGAGCTTCTCTAGCCGCTTCAGCCTCAGCCGCCATCGCCCTTGTCAACTGTTGTGGCAGCCGGATGTCCTTCACTTCCACGCGCTCCACCTTCATAATGAGAAATAATTTGCATTTATAAAAAATATAATAACCATGAAAGCAATTTTTTGGCTTAAAGACTAACTAAATGTTTTGGATCGCTCATACCAACCTTAACACCCCAATGTTCAGTGCCTTCGTCGAGGATGGTTTCCGTTAGCTGGGCAATAGCCTCACGTTCTGTCAACATCTCGGTCAATGTTTTCATACCCAATGCATTTCTCAGTGTGGTTTGTGCCAATAGTTTGGTTGAGTAAATAGCATCATCGACATTGTTAACGGCAGCTATTGGATCAGAAGTACGGAAATAAACTACAGCATCCACGGACACCGTGACCGAGTCTTTTGACAGAATTTCCTGTGGTGGCACCGCGTAAGAAACGACTCTGAAAAAGTATTCGTACAAAATTGTAGATTAGTCTAAGTCACTATATCCAGCTTCTCGATCGGAAACTCACCGAAGATCGATCTTCCTGTACGTATCAATGCATGGCATGATGAAGATCATACCGGGTCCGCGGGCACCGCCGACCATCAGTCGACCGAGTCTGAATATGACGACTCTCTCGTATTCTTTGATGACCTTCAGGCAGAAGCACATGGAAAGAGGAAACGTCGCAACGACAATCATCCATGACAGTACCGTCAGGATGAATCCAAACCACAGTCCGACCGTTTCAGTTTCTGGAGGTGCATCGGCGTGGGTCGACGGTGTCACCCATTGAGGCTCGACACGACCCTTAACATCCATCATCATCTTCTCATTTTCTCAATCATGTTCGTTTCATCTTAGAATTCGAAAATGACTCGGCGAATCAATCTGAAATGAGATCAATCTGGAATAAGAGTAAAAAACGTGATGACACACATTCATTAGTTGCGTGATTATGTGAGTCGCGTGAACACAATGTGTTAAAATTATTTTGACAGTATCGGCTTCAGTATCTGAAACATAAGTTCTGACTTTAAACTCGTTTTCTAACACATCATGCAGTGGAACTACAATGCATATCTTAATTTATAACTTAATCATCTTCTTATCCATGCATAGCGCTTTTTCATTATGCAATACGGCAGTGCAATATTGATTGTCTGTGAGAAGTAACGCACTACGCAGAGCCTCATATGTATGTATACGGTGGGTAAAGATATACATAGATACAGTATATCTGAAACAAATTGTAATTTATTGGGAATAGAGTGTCTGGATGATAAAAGTGGTCAGATTAGTCTTCAAATGAACGTGCGAACTCTTGAACAGTTTGAGCACGAACCCTGAACTTAAAGATAGAGGGTTCCTAAACGAACAATAGAAGTAGTGTGCAATGCAATTTCGCATGTCAATATTGAACGCAAATTTTAGCTTGGTCATTTCACATTACCATTACAGTGGAAAAGTACCATCCTTAGGTTCGACGGTGAACGACAATCAGTAGTGCAGTAAAATAGCAAGAATTTCCGAGCCATTCAGCTCGATTACCGATCCGTGAGTAATAATACAGTTCATTTGTGTTTGAAAGAAGAAATTAGTTATACGACAAAATATATCAACACAACTTGCCACAAATGTAATTTTATTGAATGAATCTGGGTCTCGCACTTTTCTTCAGCTTGTACGGTATATAAGCAATACAACATGCGTCTGCTATGGCTCGGGTATACTCACTCACTTGACTGAAGCACACGATGATGGGCTTCGGTCGCGCAAAAGTACATTTGAGATCCGACATACCTTAAAAGGTAATTTTTCTTCAATCAACGCATGGTCCTTCAACAATATAGGTGACATATGATTCGATAAAAACGACTCCGTGATTGGAATGAACAAATACATATTAAAGTAGTCGTAACTGAAAGTGTTACTGCTAGTAACAGGCGACATTCGGAAACGTAATGTGTTGCGTGTCAGCGTTTTGTGCATACAGTAGATCACTGGCGGACGAGCCAGCCCTGGGGAATTTGTTTAAAGAGAGGGGAAATCAGTTTTGTGGCAATTTTACCTTTACAGTAAAGAATAAAATTTAGTTTTTTTCTTTTTAAGTGATGGAATTCTACTTTTCCGCTCCTCCCTCGTCCGCTAGTGCAGCAGATAAACATTTGTGTCAGGTTGGTGGAAACTGAGCCGTTTGTGCCAGCTAATACAGTCTGTTCTTATGAGCAGTCACGCAATCTGACTATCTGGTACCATAAACACAATTACTATTGTGTAGAAACATGACACGGCAAAATACAACCTTTCATTGAGTCTAAACGTAAATATAATGAGAATATCACGTGTTTTTGGTTAGCCATTTAGTTTCATTTGCAATTTTTTCCCGTGGTGTTCATAAAATTTCTTGACGGTCATAACGCAGTTTATTTACAATGGTAATCAAACAAAATGATGTGCTTATGCTACAGGGTTTTAGCATTGACGATGTCACTTTCTACATGGAATTCTTTCTAATCCAAGTTGCCCAAATAGGTTTTATAAATGGTTGTTGAACTCATATTACTTTCTGACATTTTAGAGAGGGCTAATCACATTCACACAGAACATTGGTATGTATGACGAATACATACATTCATACAGTAGAAAACAAAAACGTGTGACACACACGCGTCAGTGTGGCTAGTGAAGGTCCTTGGTTGATTTTTCGGTTCAATACTGGAACCGCGTTGCGTGGGACTTCTTTTTGTCCCATACTGTTGAAATCACGGAATGTAGATCAACTGTTTGTCAAACGTGGTTGAGTCAAATCTGGGTTTCTCTTTGACTAAGTACGGTTCATCCATATACATATAAATAAACATGATATAAGCACGGTCACAAAACCATACAGGGTGGCTCAAAAAAACGTGGCACCTTTGAACCGATATTGTGAAAGTTGTAGGAAAGCTCTGACAATGCGGTATAGCACATTCGATAGAGGACATTTTGACTTAAAAAATGATGTCATAGTATTAGGTTTAGAAGCTCACAGCGACAGCGGCATAAACATTTGTAAATGCGCGCCTTTTCACATAAAACTTAAATGAGTGCGTGCGCTTGTGTGTGTGTTCCATGTGCTCTGTTTTGTTTACTACTTGCTTTGCTTTTTTAGTTTAAAAACGTTTATTTGTTGTTAAAACCATGTAGAATTGTTAAGTTAAACAGTCAACGGCTTTATTTCATGAAATATTTTGTTACCGAAGGATTTTTAACGAGAGCATGTCGCGACGCCTGCTCGGTGTAGTCACCGTCATCCACGACCGTCTAACTTACTTTTTTCGCGTGATTAACAGAAAATATAATAACGATGATCCAATTTCATCTGTTTAATATCTATAGTTATGTTTTCTACTGTTTATACAGTAATGTTAGCAATCTATCATGTTTTGAAACACAAAAAGCACTATTTATTGCCGAATTTGGCGTATTTTCTGAAATTCGGTTGTAACAGCAAATAAAAGCTGAATTGAACTTTAGTAACAAATCATTTTTTAAGTCAAAGTGTCCTCTATCGAATGCGCTATACCGCAGTGTCATAGTTTTTCTACAACTTTTGCAATATCTGTTCAAAAGTGCCACGGTTTTTTTGAGCCACCCTGTATGCGGGACACACACACACACACACACACACACACACACACACACACACACACACACACACACACACACACACACACACACACACACACACACACACACACACACACACACACACACACAAGTTGACGAACACGTAAACATACGCGCAAATCATCTGATGAATTCAGCGCGCGATGATGGTGCAATTAGATTATTAGTGTGTACGGTATAATCCAACCTCAAATATATAAATCCCTCGCAATGTGAAACGGACGTGGTCGACATCCTGCACTGATACACGTATCCTATTATACGTTGTACATGGGTATACTTAGATGGACGTCATAGAAGCCCGCGTACGGTGGGACATAGACTCACTCAAATACGGTCATTATGAGGCGCGAGAGAAGCGTTACCATGTCGCATTCGATTTAGCACGTCTATAGGATATTATCAATTCATGAAGTGTAAACGGCTTCTTTTATGTGGTCGATAATGGAACCATTCTTAGTCTTTATGGTTGGATTTCGCTGCCTACCCCCTCTTCCATCACACAGATCCCTCGACCCAGATCTTTCCCGTAGTAGTTCATGATTTTCCTCCAGCTGTTCGACTACGCGCCCGTCGAACCTCATATGTATGACTCGAAGGCAGGCCAATATGGAAAGCGATGTCATTAAGCTTGCGATTCAACTGGTCGGTCACATTCATACGCTGATAATTCGGTTTACCAAACGAAGGCTGGTTTGCAAAATATGCGCCTAGACACGGCGGGAAAGCAAACTGATTAAATAGGTGTCTAAAAATGATACTTAGCTATTTTACACCGTTTTATTTAAAAATAGAGAAACAACCCTTTTTACTTTATTAAAAATATTTTCAATTCGTGCAAAAACAGGATAACCAGCTGTTTCCTCATTCTTTTTTCTGATGTTTCAATCAGAGAGACACATTTGTCAGTGAGTAAGGTATGTAGGAGCCGACAAAATTTCAGACTGCAGAATTTTGAAAAACTGATATAAATAATGCTCAATGTTTTAGGGTAACAAAACATTAGAGCCCCTTCAAGCGATTATGCATAGTTTACGAAAAACTGAAGGTGAGTTAAGGTGAACGGGGATAACTCAGAGCAGTCAAGTCAGAATCACATCGATTACGGGTTAGGAAGTAGCCAGTGTTTACCCGTAATGTACTGTTTACGTATGTAGTTAACCTTTGACGTTATTATGGGGATATTTGATACTAATTTGCACATTACCCGGCCTAAAACCAAATCTCGGTCGCTGCTTTAAGGAAAACCCATTTCGTATCAGTTCATCATGGTTGTTGGTGAAATTATACCATTCAGTATCGTGATTAAGATCATATCAGGCTTTACCTGAAACATATCACCCGTGATTTGGAACTTCCTACTATTATACCCCTTAGATAACTTCATTTATGTGAATCCAGTTTTGGTGAAAAAATAGCAAAAACGATTGCCCCCTCATTTTGATTTGTGCGACTTCGGGCCAGTCACCCGCAGTTACATGGTCGAATATCTGATGGTCGTCATTCACGGCGTTACGTTTGCTGTTTATTTAGTGATCCAGGTAGATGATAGTACCATCGTAAGCCGACAAATATTGACAATAGGTACCGTATTTAGCTGAGTAAACATTAAGTGGTGTCCTGGCACATGCGTAACACGATACATCGGCAAACGATCGGTTTTGTTTTCATAGTAACGTAGGCGAATCACCAGTTTTAAAGGCAATTTCATACAATAGTCTAAATCTATGATTTTTTCTTTTTCTATATCAATCAAAGCTTTTTATTGGCGTTTATGTGTATCATGTTAGTTTGAGATATTTCTCTATTAGTTAACCGCAATACACAACCGGAGTGTCAAATTTTTATTATTTCCTCATTTTACATAAATCCGAAAAAAAAATTAATATCGAGATTTACCAGGGCGGCTGAGAACGAAAAAAATCAATGGTGGTTGGCACTCAGCCGCTTTAAATCTGTCTGTGTGGTTGAGAACAAATTCGTTAAGAAAAATACATATAGCTAGTTTATTGTTACCGTGTGTGGCCTTGCTTTGTTCATGTGCGCATGTGAAACATTAGTGAGAACCTTGGCAGCAGTGTTACAACAACTTTGCGGCAGTGAACCATTTTATTTTTCTGTTTAAAAACTTCAAAATACATTGGTGAAACTTATTCTGAAAACTAAATGGGTTAAGTTTCGGAATTGAAGAGGAAAAAGGCAACAATAAAATTGGACCTAATGTTTCGCATGCGCGCAAGGTCAGGGGAAGGCCACACGCGGTAACAATAAATCAGCTATATCAGAATTTGGGCAAGAAATCTCTGTTAATTATCGCGAGAACAATGATGCACGATGTGTAATTTGAAAACGAATAAACACGAAGAATAATAATAGGATTGGAAATGAATAGTTTGCAAAATACTGCGTAGTAAACAGTTCAATATATTACACACAAAAATGTATGTGGAAATGCGCGCAGATGTTATGAGATGCAGTACGAAAACGAACGAGCAAGTCACTACAACACAGTTGTTCAGTACAAAAGGGTTATGACAAGTGAAATTTTGGAGAAATTCCATGTTGCGGCTTGATTCATTTACGATGTAACATATAAAAGGGTTAATTAAAACCTAATTAAAATCATAGAGAAACATGCATAAAACAAGCTGCAACGTAATGAACTATTATAAACTGCAATAGCAGAGCACAAAGAGTGCTGCCTATCATATGAGCTTCATGATGGGATCACTCCCATTGAATGATCGATTGATTCAAGAATGGCGTGAACGGCAATGACGAGAAATTCGTCCGATAGTTGCTTGCATTTCATGTGTAACATGCGTATGTATTGCACAGAAACATTAGCTGGCGGAGATACTCGGTCTAATTTTTTTACTAATACATCCTTACTAATCCTATACAGCACACCGCCAACTACGGAACTAAAAAAATTACGTCGCAAACACGGATAGCCCGCTCTCAGAACTGTACAAAAACGAATTCTTCGGATTTACACTAAATTCTCGGATCTCCACGGCCAAGCACGAGCGACTACTTAGAGGACGACCAATCACTGTTCTACACGAGATGACGAGATGACGAGAGACATGGACACTGGGACGAATCCAGGTCTGGGATGTCCCATCATTGTCTTGAGATTTATTTTATTTCGCCTTCATCTGGCGTCAGTCGTCCTTTTTATCACCGCCCATGAATGCGCCGAGGATGTCAACGGGCACCGGGAACACGATCGTCGAGTTGTGCTCGGCCGCGATCGATGACAACGCTTGCAGGTAGCGCAGCTGCAGCGCCACTGGCGATTCGCTGATCACCTTGGCGGCTTCGGAGAGACCGCGAGAAGCCTGCAAGTATACGTCGTGGTACACATTTTACAAAAATAAAATAGTTCAGGTTACAGAACCATGATGTGGCATGAACCAGGTTCACAATCTGAAAACTTGCTTTATTAACGACAACACTCAGCATTATGTATTTATGTAGGTCCGAAACTGGGGTTTCAGAAGTAAATATTTGGCGACCAAGAATACATACTACCCACCTTCTTTTCACCCTCAGCAGCGACGACTTTAGCACGCGCTTCACGGGCAGCTTCGGCTTCTGCAGCCATCGCCCTGGTCAGCATTTGTGGGAGACGAATGTCCTTGACTTCTACACGTTCCACCTGTAATTAAATGAGCGGTTGATTGTTTTGGTATTCGAAACATATATCGAGGTTTCATAAATGACAAAATATAACAATACTGGAAGTGTTTTTTAAGTGTTTTTAAAGTAACTGTTACTAAACAACGGTATTGCATGAACGATAGCCCTTATCTTCGTATCTGAAGGAAAGCTCGACAGAATAAATGACTCAACGACGCAGTAATAAACTCAATACTCAAAGTATCACCTTAATTCCCCAATGTTCCGTGCCCTCGTCAAGAATGGTCTCAGTTAGCTGAGCAATGGCTTCTCGCTCCGTTAACATCTCAGTCAGCGTCTTCATACCAAGAGCGTTTCTCAGCGTGGTCTGTGCAAGTAGCTTAGTCGAATAGATAGCATCATCGACGTTGTTCACGCTGGCGATGGGGTCCGAGGTTCGGAAGTATACGACAGCGTCTACAGATACCGTTACGGAGTCTTTCGACAGAATCTCCTGCGGGGGAACAGCATATGAGACGACTCTGAAAGTATCAGAAGTTCATTAATTATTGTGGTATAATTTCAGTAATGGCGTGTCAAGTATAAGGAAGAAAATTGATCATATGAAATAGGCTACTCACTAACTTTTTATGGGTTTGAAAGAACAAAAAAAATTTTTTTTCATGCTTATTTTGTTCATCTATTTTTAAACTGTTGATTAACAACTGAACCAAATTTTACTTATAATTATTATTAAGCTGAAAAATTTTACCAACCGAAGATCGATTTTTCTGTACGTATCAATGCATGGCAGAATGAATATCATACCAGGACCGCGAGCACCGCCGACCATCAGTCGACCGAGTCTGAATATAACGACTCGCTCGTATTCCTTGATGACCTTTAGGCAGAAGCACATGGAAAACGGAAACGTGAATATGACGATTATCCATGATAGTACGGTCAGGATAAAGCCGAACCACAGCCCGACCGTTTCGGTCTCCGGCGGCGTATCGGCGTGGGTCGAAGGAGTCACCCATTGCGGCTCTTGTTTGCGATCATTGCCCATTATGCGAGCGTCGTCGGTTCGCTCGTCGTGGATATCGACGAAGCCGGCAGTGATCGGTGCTGGGTGAGAGCGTGGTGGTGGAGGTAGTTAAGGATGGATAGCTGTATTATCACATAGTATTCGATATACTTCTGGAAACAAAAAGATTGTACGATTTATGGTATGCACATACGCATCTGTCAAACTATAAGAATTGCATGGGGTTACATATTTTTCGGTCATGCTGAGATTGCGTGATCGCGTCTATTTTGAAAAGCCTCAATGCCTGGAAAGCCCATTTATACTTTTGTCCTTTTAAGGATGAGGTGCGCTTTTATGCTTCTTCATATGTACAACTTACAGTACTTTTGAAACACAAAATATCCATAATTAATTAGTTACTAATACTGTCTAACATTTATCAATTAGGACCAGCCAATAAATTATGCAATACTTTTACAAATACCTATTTTACCGTTTGACCAATTCTTGAAAAGCACACAAACACATATTGTGAATCTGTCACGGTCATGGCAGCATGCCTGTCAGAAGAAATGAATTAGCGAGTCATCGCAGCAAAAAATGAGCGACGACCTCGTAATGTGTGCCGTGGCCTGTTTGAACTAAGTCATGACTGTAAAAGCCATGCCAGTGTGACGAGTTATATAACGAACATAATGTTTTTTCTGGCTCTCAAATCTGAGCAGCAAGCAGCCGGTTCTTACAGTGGTACTTTTTCGTTCGCTTGCACTGTTGACGAATGACTGTATGCTGTCTGTATTCCTCAAGGAATCGAACCGCCGAAAACGATTGGAGGTCGATGGGGCGCGAGACTACGTGTTCTTAGAGCATGAGCGTTATAACGAACGTAGCGAGTAGCATGGCATCGGACTGTGATAGACGACAAACGTCCATCAGTTATTAAACGAGCAGAGATAAAAATTTATTTGGCATCGCCATGTTGACGCAACGATTTTTCATAGTTTTCAGCAAACACGATACCGGAACGGTACATATCTGAGATGGTTTGCTGGTTTGTAGATGAGAAAGAGATGAACAACACGATGAAATTAATGCATGCCACAGGACCCGTTTCAACAAGGCCCACCTCACTGCAGCTTGGCTGCTGGTCGAAGAAGAGTTGTTGGTTATGGTAGATGACAGTTGCGGGCACACGCGGTGAGTGATATATGACATTGGAAACTGAGTCTGACGTTGTGGCGTCGGACTGCTGGCGATTTAAATTGTTGTACCGAGATTTGACGGCCAGCGAGACCAACAAGCAATATGACAATGACATTGTGTTGTGTGATATCGACAATGCATTCAGAAAATCGGGTGCCGTTCATATGGCAAAGTAACGGTTGGTTTGACCTTACCGAGCAACACTTAGCGCTGTGCGCCAGTCCCATTTCAACATTATCAATGACAAATAATATGAGACATGTACATGTATGCATGTGACAGTGGTCATGTGTTTGTGCCATAACACGACATCGCATCAATACAAACCGCATGTAGCTCGACAGCCCTGGCTCTTGACAGGCTTATACGACCGGATACAACTGTCTCGGTAAGCTTAATATGTGCGCAGATAACTTGAGCGGGCTCTATGTACCGAGCAGGCGAATTTATAATTTACGAGTTACTCGGAAGTCTCGTACACAGCGCATGAAATGGTCAGAAAAGCGTTTGGTCTGTCACTTGGTGGTTAGTCATTTATCATAAAAGCTGGCAGCATAAAAAATTGTCTGCCTTTTTGCAGTAAACTATTAAAAAGGTACGCTTGGGGCATGATTTCATGAAAGTAGAAAGTCTATGAATCTTAATGAAGATGGTAAAAAGTTATACGAACAACTGAGAAATCAACAAAGTAAAATTAATAGAAAAATATATATTATACACAAAAATTTATGTGGAAATGCGCGCAGTGTTATGAGATGCAGAACGAAAATGAACGAGCAAGTCAGTACAAAAGGGTTATGACAAGTGAAATTTGAAGAAATTCCATGTTGCGGCTTGATTCATATAAAAGGTTTTATTAAAATCTATTCAAAACCATAGAGAAACATGCATAAAACAAGCTGCAACATAATGAACTAGAATATTATATACTGCAATATTAGAGCACAAAGAGTGATGGCCAATCATATGAGCTCCATGATGGGATCACTCCCGTTGAATGATCGATTGATTCAAGAATGGCGTAAACGGCAATGATGAGACATTCGTCCGATAGTTGCTTGCATTTCATGTGTAACATGCGTATCTGTTGCACAGAAACATTAGCTGGCGGAGATACTCGCTCTAACTTTTTTCTAATACCGCTCTCAGAACTGTACAAAAACTAATTCAGCGGATTTACTAAAAAAATCTCGGCCCTCCACGGCCTAGCACGAGCGACTACTTAGAGGACGACCAATCACTGTTCTACACGAGATGACGAGAGCATGGACACTGGGACGAATCCAGGTCTGGGATGTCCCGACATTGTCTTGAGATATATTTTATTTCGCCTTCTTCTGGCGTCAGTCGTCCTTTTTATCACCGCCCATGAATGCGCCGAGGATGTCAACGGGCACCGGGAACACGATCGTCGAGTTGTGCTCGGCCGCGATCGATGACAACGCTTGCAGGTAACGCAGCTGCAGCGCCACTGGTGATTCGCTGATAACCTTGGCGGCTTCGGCGAGACCGCGAGAGGCCTGCAAGTATACTTTGTGGTATGTTTACCATAATAAAATAGCTCAGGTTACAGCATGAACCAGGTTATCAATCTGAAAACTTGCTTTATTAACGACAACACTCAGCATTATGTCTTTATGTACGTACGAAACTGGGGTTTTAGAATTAAATATTTGGCGACCAATAATACCTATTACCCACCTTCTTTTCACCCTCAGCCGCCACGACTTTAGCACGCGCTTCACGGGCAGCTTCGGCTTCTGCAGCCATCGCCCTGGTCAGCATTTGTGGGAGACGAATGTCCTTGACTTCTACTCGTTCCACCTGTATTTAAATGAGCGGTTGATTGTTTTGGTATTCGATACATATAATGAGGTTTTATAAATGACAAAATAAAAGATTACTGGATTAAAAATGTTTTTAAGTAACTGTTACTTAACAACGCTTACTGCATGAACGAAATCCCTTTTCTTTATATATGAAGGAAAGCTCGACAGAATAAACTAGATACTCAAATTATCACCTTAATTCCCCAATGTTCCGTGCCCTCGTCAAGAATGGTCTCAGTAAGCTGAGCAATGGCTTCTCGCTCCGTTAACATTTCAGTCAGCGTCTTCATACCAAGAGCGTTTCTCAGCGTGGTCTGTGCAAGTAGCTTAGTCGAATAGATAGCATCATCGACGTTGTTCACGCTGGCGATGGGGTCCGAGGTTCGGAAGTAAACGACAGCGTCTACAGATACCGTTACGGAGTCTTTCGACAGAATCTCCTGCGGGGGAACAGCATATGAGACAACTCTGAAAGTATCAAAAGTGGTTTTATTTTTGTGGTATTCATTAATTTCAGTTACGGCTTGTCAAGTATATGGAAGAAAAACTGAACATATCAAATGAGCTACTAACTTACTTTTTTATGGGTTTGAAAAAATCTGAAAATCTTTTGTTTGTCATGCATTTTTTCGTTCATCTATATTCAAAACTGTTGATTAAAAAACCAACCAAACTTCATTTTCAATTAGTATTAAGCTGAGAAATGTTACCAACCGAAGATCGATCTTTCTGTACGTATCAATGCATGGCAGAATGAATATCATACCAGGACCGCGGGCACCGCCGACCATCAGTCGACCGAGTCTGAATATGACGACTCGCTCGTATTCCTTGATGACCTTTAGGCAGAAGCACATGGAAAACGGAAACGTGAATACAACGATTATCCATGATAGTACGGTCAGGATAAAGCCGAACCACAGCCCGACTGTTTCGGTCTCCGGCGGCGTATCGGCGTGCGTCGAAGGGGTCACCCATTGCGGCTCTTGTTTGCGATCATTGCCCATTATGCGAGCGTCGTCGGTTCACTCGTCGTGGATATCGGCGAAGCTGACGACCGGAAGTGATCGATGCTGGGTGAGAGCGGGTTGGTGGAGGTAGTTGTGGATGGGTAGCTGTATTATCACATAGTATTCGGTTTACTGCTGGAAACAAAAAGATTGTACGACTTATGGTATGCACATACATACGGATCTGTCAAACTAGAAGAATCGTTTGTTCGGTCAGACAAGTTTGCACGGGGTTAACTATTTTTCAGTCACGCTCAGATCGCGTGATTGCGTCAATTTTGACAAGCATCAATGCCTGGAAAGCCCATTTATACATTTGTACCAAGTTTAAGGATGAGGTGCACTTCTATGTTTTCTCATATTTACATTTTACAGTACTTTTGAAACACAAAATATCAATATTTAATTAGTTACTGATAATATCTTACATTTTTCAGTTAGGATCAGCCAATAAATTATTTAGTACTTTTACAAATGCCTATTTTGCTGTCTGGCCAATTCTTGAAAAGTACACAAACACATATTGTGGAGCTGTCACGGTCGCGGCAGCATGCCTGTCAGAAGAAATGAATTAGCGAGCCACCGCAGCAAAAAATGACCGACGACCTCGTAATGAGTGCCGTTGCCTGTTTGAACTAAGTCATGACTGCATAAGCCATGCCAGTGTGACGGTTATATAACGAACAAAATTTGTTTCTGGCTCACAAAATTGAGCAGCAAGCAGCCGGTTCTTACAGTGGTATTTTTTCGTTCGCTTGCACTGTTGACGAATAGCTGTATGCTGTCTGTATTCCTCAAGGAATCGAACCACCGAAAACGACCGGAGGTCGGTGGGGCGCGAGACTACGTGTTCCTAGAGCATGCGCGTGATAACGAACGTTGCAACTAGCATATCATCGGACTGTGATACACGGCAAACGTCGATCAGTTAATAAACGAGCAATGATAAAAATTTATTTGGCATCGCAATGCTGACGCAATGATAATTTATAGTTTTCATCAAACACGATACCGGAATGGTACATATATGAGATTGTTTGTTGGTTTGTAGATGAGATAAAGAGATGAACAACACAAGGAAATGAATGCATGCCACAGGACCAGTTTCAACAAGGCCCACCTCACAGCAGATTGGCTACTGGTCGAAGAAGAGTTGTTGGTTATGGTAGATGACAGGTTCGGGCACACGCGGTGAGTGATATATGACGTTGGAAACTGAGTCTGACGGGGTGGCGTCTGACTGCTGGCAATTCAAATTGTTGTACCGAGATTCCACGGTCAGCGAGACCAACAAGCAATATGACAATGACATTGTGGGATATCAACAATGCGTTCTGAAAGGCGGGTGCCGTTCATGTGGCAAAGTAATGGTTGGTTTGAGCTTATCGAGTAACACTTAGCGCTGTGCGTCAGACCCATTTCAACATTATCAATGACAAATAATATGAGACATGTACATGTATGCATGTGACAGTGGTCGTGTTTGTGCCATAACACGACATCGCATCAATACAAACCGCATGTAGCTCGACAGCCCTGGCTCTTGACAGGCTTATACGACCGGATACAACTGTCTCGGTAAGCTTAATATGTGCGCAGATAACTTGAGCGAGCTCTATGTACCGAGCAGGCAAATTTATAATTTACGAGTAATTCGGAGGACTCGTACACAGCGCATGAAATGGTCAGAAAAGCGTTTGGTCTATCACTGCGTGGTTAGTCATTTATCATAAAAGCTGCCAGCATGAAAAATTGTCAGCCTTTTTGCAGTAAACTATTATAAAGGTACGCTTGGGGCATAGATGAATTCATGAAAGTAGTAAATCTACTAACCTAAATGAAGATGGTAAAAATTTATACTAACAACTGAGAAATCAACAATAAGTAAAATTAAAGAAAAATTACATGAAATTAGATCACACGACATACACACACACAAAGTCGAACACTCAATGCCAGAATGTACTGGCATAGTTATTTACTTTTGATTGAAGAACCGCATATGTACAAATCGACCAAAGTCAATCTGCACTGAATCAAAATGCGAACATTGCGAACCGTCAGAGAGCCGATGTTGTCAGACCAAAAATGCTGACGCAAACTCAAAAGATGTAAAATATCCACCAAAAGTTGGCGTGCGGGCAACGCGTGCAGCAGAGCGGCGCAGGTTGAGAGACCTTGAGGGAGAGATAGCGCGCGGCAGCGGTCGCTAGCTTACAGTGATAGCCAGTCAAAAGCCGCGGCACGAGTGATAGGGAGAACGAGAGCGAGCTTGATGCTATTCGGAGTAAAGCACATACACCGTGTGCATGCATGTTGGCCACAGTATATGGCACATGCACGGGCTTACTATGAGCGCTACTAGGCGCATGCTAGCTGGCTAGCGCACCCGAGTACTGCCGAGTACCGTCCAATGTGTGCCTGTGTGCGTGTGTGTGTGTGTGCAAGTACGTCCGTGTGTGTTTATGCAAGCAAAACCGTACGTTATATAGAGTACAACACACAAGGCAGCGATTCCCCCAACTAGTAGACATGGCGAAAAAGTGCGAAAGCTTGTGTCAATGTCTCACGGTGCCATGCGAATCTTGGTGACAACTCGGGATTACCGTGATTTGTAAGTAATTGATTACCATGATTTAAGTGTGGCAATCGGTCTGAAGACTAAATTAAATCCCTTGCAGCCTAATAACACAATACTTGTTGAACTGAAATGATAAAGTTAACATCACAGATATTTTATCATGAAAGATTGATAAAAATGCGAGGGTGCGATTAACTGGCTCGTACCATTACACCTGATCTTCCCGTAATTTTCAATGTTCAGACGTGCACATACGTACATAATGTCCTGAATTTGTTTGGTCGACATTGCTGTCGCCACAAATTATTCAGTGCACCGCTAACGGCCGCATAGAGTGCAACAGCCGGCCATGCCAGACGAGATGGACACACTTTAGACCGGTGGCCATTGAGCTCTATTCTGAGGCCTAGAATGTGATGAGATGGACGTTAACAATCAAAGCACTTGAGCCTTTGTGGCCAACAGGGTGCTAACCACCCGGTCTCGTCTCCGCGGACTGTCAGTGCACAGGAAACGGGCCCACCGAAACTTGCTCTATCAAATGTAGTTGAAGCACCGTACACGATGTGCTGTGGCATCTGGCACTGTTGTACATTGGACTGGCACAAAAGCAATCGTAATGGCCAACAAAGCTTAGATGTAACGTATACAAAGACCGAGCCACCCGGAGCAGATGGTAACATAAACACAACTAAATATGGGATAACTTTCTGACGGCACATAGTTGACGTATTGCCGGCGGCGTTTGGAGTGTTTGGTTGCTGGTATGGTTGTGGAGCGAGACGGCAACACACCGTCAACCAATCGCATGTCATTTCCCTTGCGGACGAGGTTCGCAACCGGCCGGATATCGAATTTATTTTCAACGAATCCAAAAGGGCAATCTATGCATTGACAATAGGTATGAATAACGACGTGAAATTTAAATCGGCCATCCAGCAAAAATAGTCCGCTATGTATAGTTTATACTTGGCAATGTAATATGTAAGTTATGCCATCTTGTTACGTGGCATCATGTTGATGTGCCGTGTACTAGTTGTTGGCGCGCCCTACACGTACCACACAAGCTGGCAGCAATATTTTGTTCTCTGCTGCCACATACTCATCGTGGCCACTGGTGCTTCTGACACGCGCAACAAGAAACAACTCCACTTATACAAGATGTGGTTTCGTATTGTGAGCGGAGCAGCAGAGCCTATAAGACTGGTGGAATGAATGAAAGGCCACCATAGGGAATGGCCCGTCCAATCGTTGTCGACAATGGCTCAAGAATTGACATGGTCACAGTACATTTACATAACTACATACGAACGCAGAACTCAATATTAATGGAAGGGGTTTATGGATACGATTCGTGATTGTGTAACAACAAGCAGTTTGAAGTGCCTTGGTGTGCCATGATAGAGTATAGAGCACATACTTTTGTTGGCTGCATGAATGTCAATAAAGTGCCAATGACTCTGCGTATGGTTGGTACATGAATACGTCATGTGAATGACTGATACACACCAAATCTGAGAGATCTGCCAGCCGGGGTATACCAGCACTCGGAAACACTGCGAAAACGGAACGGCTTGACGGATGTATCGTTTAACGGGAGCAGTTAATCATAAACGGTCACCATTGGCGAATGAGATGTAGGTAGGCTTCAAACAAAAGTTTCGTTGTTCGAGAACATGAATCATATCATTTCTATGAAAAACCACTCTAAAAGCAAAATAGTTTTCAGAAAAACGGTGTTTCTTAGAGAAACTGTTATGCTCGTCCGCTTTTATGATGTGCTCATAAATAAGGGTGCTTCGGACACTCCAACATGGATTTGAAAGTCATTCGGCAGAACGAACGGCGCCGTTGAACAACCAATGTTACCAGCTGTGCAAATTATGCGTGCGATATTTTACGTCGGATTTTCAGTATATTGGAATGATATCTATAATGTCCGGTGCAATATTTTTACGATTTTTCCTGAACCTTAGAGTAAGGAGTACTAAGTAGTAACTAGAGAATAATATTATTACTCAATATGAAGTCAATACACTCATATACCTAGAACACACCCCAACGGCAAAGAAAGTAAAGTATGCGAGCAAAAGCTGGAAATATTCCACATCTAAAATTGGCACATGCAACAGACCATGACGGGGCCTACATGCATATGTATGGACGTGCATGTGCCATTTGCTGGCATCGAGCGATGAAAGTATGTACTTACATGCCATTGTACAGTCGCATACACTCGAAGCGGGAAAATAATATAACCAACATAGATCAAAACTTAATAAAAAGTTAAGTTGTATGTATGATGTTTTTGGTTTCTTTTCTCAGATAAGATTATGTATCACAAAACTTTTTTCTAATATCTGGTTCATTTCACCCGCTCGTCAAATCACACGTGCCGTACGAAAGTATGTACATACATAACAAGGCTTCATCACGCTTGATCGCATCGAGCACATCGTAAGTATCGTAGGGTAGTAATGTCAGCAGAAAGAACTCGTCCGGACTACACTTACTCTTTCTCTCTCTCTCTCTGGCTGGTTGTTCTCAACGTAAGTGCTTTCATTATTTTGAGATATCCGCCTCATTGACTACATCGACACATCATAGACCCTGGTATTTTCGAGCTGCTTTTGACCACATAGGTCGTCAACTAGATAGGTCATGAGCCAGTGACTACATGTATGCAGCCATGTCAATCAAACCGCACGAACTGACGGAGAGACAGCGACTGGACCAGAATACATGGGAACTACTGTGTTTGTAATGTGAACCTGGTGGCGAACTTTATAGAATATGAGACTATCTTACTTGAGAATTTAAGATTATCAAATTGTTTGTAACGTTCGAAATCAAGAAGTAGACAACGTGCATAAACATCATGAACGTGAGTTCCTACCTTGAATAACGGCATTTCTGTTTCGCGCAGTATACAGTTGACGTTTCATCTGATATAAGAATCTTCTTTTATTATAAGATGATTTTCAGATCATTCCGTGTGATTTTTGCAGACAGAATATGAGTGTGCACAATATGTCTACGCAAAAGTTTTACTAAAGGTTCCATGTTCACGCTCCAAATGATTTGAGAAAGCAGTATGTGATCAATAATAGCGGGAAATATACAATCTCGAAGATCGGAACTGGGATCGATGACTAACTCACCATTCCGGAAAGCTGTCACTAGTCCAAACATAAATGACCAATCAGTAGTCTCTGGCAGTACAATGTATAGAATGATTCATTAGTGATGTTGCCAGTATTGGACCTGCGTTCTTGTTTGCTCGCACAATGAGATACAATATTGGCTTACGTAAATGTGGTTCTGGCTAGTATGCGCTTGTTTGCTAAACACTCGTAGTTTTACACGGATCTCCTTTGTCAATAAATGAATTCATGACTCAGAAAATAACTTTTTTTTTCAAATGATTTATGTTTCATAATGGCTTAAGTTCACTAGACTTTGCTGAAATCTACTCTCGCAATATTTGCGTATTTAATTACAAGCGTAATAAACAAATGCAACCTAAATGTCATAAATATCAATGTAAGCTGCGATTCATTATTTGAAAATGCAATTTACACAATTCGAGCAAGATTTGTAATAATCCGAGTACTATAAGTAAATGTTTAGAGAAATTACAAAAATTGTGATCATATCATAAAAGGATGATTGTGTACAGGGCGTCACCGATTTGCAACATTCGAATACGAACATTTTGTGTGAAGATACATACATAACTGTAAAAGTGCAATAAATCAGTGTGAAAGTGGACTGGAATTTGCGATGGAAAATGACTTGTATGTATGGCATAATATAAATATCAGGAAAATTTGACAGGATGATGGAGTTTTGATCTGAGTGTCTACCAAATGATTGAACCGACAAGACAACTGTTATGACTAGAGCTGAACCTCTTTGTATACGAAAACGAATAAATATTTTTAACACCATAAAAATTTGCTCCATTAGATCGATGTTTGTATACATATATAGTTTGATTGCAGTTTCGCCAGTAACATATCCAACAATTCCATTGATACTCAACATTATTGCACCGTAAAGGAACCTCGCTATCTGAGTCATCGCATCTTGGCCACAAATGGTCCAACTCCGTAAGTATGTAACAGAGTGGCTGGCCAGTTGTCATTATAAGTAACTGTGGCCACAACAACCGACAACACATCGACAAAGTAGCTAGTTTGCGCCGAGAAGCCTTTCTCATCTATTCCCTTAACGAAAATGAGCCTTATTGTTAAACAACATTCGCTGAGGCGTCTTTGAGGTTCTTAAGCCCTTCCCCATTAGGGCGTCCGTGTTGGCGGGGGGGAGGGGTGAGTCGCATTTGGCAGTGATTCCAGCAAGCACCCGAGTTTCACTTCTAGCGTTTACAATGGCTATTCGTCAAAGTATGTCTAGTTAATTCTAAAATAAGTATAAGATTTGTTTTTCGTAAATCATGTTTGAAACCTATATGCACTAATAATTATTTGGGTAAGTCAATCCAGCGCAAACTGCCATTTGATAATCAAATTCCCAATAAACTTCTTTCTGGTCAATAACATCTATTGAGGCAAAACAATGAAAATGTGCAGAACAACTGCGGTATCAAACTCGAGTTAATATGTAGCACAATAGCATAGCGCAGCAGCTGATGATACGGTAGCAGTTTCCCAAGTACGCAATACTTCTTCGAATAAATGAGATCATAAGCTAAGATAGGCACCAAATGAAAGAATAACATTTTTGGCGTGTTGGGAATTGCGGTATGGTTCACTGAACAACAAGTGAACACAAGTAATAAACCAATAATACGAGAATAGTGAGAATGGTAAACAATTTGTATCAAATTCAAAATATCGTCTCGACATATCCTGCCTAGAACGATGCATGTGTGAATTTACCAGCTGTAAACCTTTGTTTTTGATTATCATGTTTCGCAATTTTTTATGTTATGTGTTTTACAGCTAGCAAAAACAAAAAAATACAGAAAGTTGTCAATACGACAAAGCCACGGCAACGAACTTTGAAGCACTCTTCTAAAACTTGCAACTAGACCTAATAGCTTGAATATCGCTCACCGCCCGCAGCGACGTCCTTTAGGAGGATCTGAGCTGAACCGAAAACGATTCAGCTAACTCCTATGACAACGGCATTTATAAAATCCAGTGGTTTAAGAATCCAAATCTTTAGTAGCATGCTGATGACACTGATGTTGCTGTCATGATATTCAATCATCCTTCTTGCCCTGCATAAAGGCGCCCAAGACGTCAACTGGCACCGGAAACACAATGGTCGAATTGTGCTCAGCAGCAATCGATGACAGCGCTTGCAGATGTCGAAGCTGTAGGGCCACCGGTGACTCGCCAATGACTTTGGCAGCCTCAGCCAGACCTCTTGACGCCTGTAGAGAAAAGATTGATTTAAATTTTGGACTTTTTTTAAACAACTAAAGCATGCGACTTACTTGAAACAACTTACAAACAGCTTGAACATTCAAGAAATCGTTTTTGCAGAGCCTTGCTTCCAAGTTAATCAGGGTTATTAGTATGGTATAAATCCGTACCATCAGTTTGAATTATATGTTGTAATTACAGTATATTTTTACAGCCTTCTCACAAGTATGAATTAACCTTCTTTTCACCCTCAGCAGCGACGACTTTAGCACGCGCTTCACGAGCGGCTTCGGCTTCTGCAGCCATCGCTCTGGTGAGTTGTTGCGGCAGACGAATGTCCTTGACTTCTACTCGTTCCACCTTAGAAGAAATGGATTTCATTAATCATCAAGATGATAATGTTTATGAAACTTATCGAAAAACTGAGATTTTGAAAAAAGCTAGTTTTCGCACTAAAAAGGCTTAAGAACGCGAGTTTACTACTCACCTTGATACCCCAATGTTCCGTGCCTTCGTCAAGAATGGTTTCAGTGAGCTGAGCAATGGCTTCTCGCTCCGTTAACATCTCCGTCAGCGTTTTCATACCAAGAGCATTTCTCAGCGTGGTCTGCGCCAATAGTTTAGTTGAATAGATGGCGTCATCGACGTTGTTGACGCTGGCGATGGGATCCGAGGTACGGAAGTAGACGACAGCGTCCACGGACACGGTCACGGAGTCTTTCGACAAGATCTCCTGCGGTGGCACAGCGTAGGAGACAACTCTGAAAGGAGACGATGGAGAAAAATAAAATGCAGACTCTCACAACATATTTTTGTAACATTTCTTTAAAACAAAAATTAATGGTGTTTTTCGAAAAGGAACTCGTGTGTTCATAACAGAAAACCCATTTGGTTTTTTTTCATTCTTGAGGAATCCGTATATTACCGGGTACCAACCGAAGATCGATCTTCCGGTAAGTATCGACGCAAGGCAAAATGAAAATCATACCGGGACCTCGGGCACCACCTTCAACCAATCGACCGAGCCTGAAGATGACGACTCGCTCGTATTCCTTGATGACCTGCGATGAGAAGCAACGTAAATCTGTATTTATGATACTGTATCTTTGTTAGTCAGAGAATAAAGACATCAATAAAATTTACTGCAAAAAAAAGATAAAAATAGTTAAGATTATCAGTTTTTGATGTTTGCCAAACTGACCTTCAAGCAGAAGCACATGGAAATGGGGAATGTGACGACGATGATTATCCAAGAACAGATCTGTAGGATGAGACCGAACCAGATGCCGATGGTTTCCGTTTCCGGCGGTGCCTCCGTATGGACGGAGCCCGGCACAAAATGCTGGTCCTTTGACGACATGGTTCGTCCAAGAATCGACTATTTCAGATTTCCACGGAGCACCAGGTGATTGTGAACAGATTTACAGTATTCTTTACGAGATTGTTTTGGCAATACTTAAAGTCTTGCACTCTGGATAATTAAAGTTCCACAATCACGATGCGCCTCGCCTGCACCGGCTGCTGGATACCCACTTCGGGTGTACGTCCGCGCACGACACCAAAATTTGGGGGTTTCGGTGAGTCTGCAAGTAGGTAGGCCTCAACTTTTTGAAATAATGACCAAAACAATTTAACTTTTTGGATTTTTTTTTTCAAGGATGAATGACATTTCGTTTTTGTGGGTGTATATGTATGACACTGGTGGAAATAAATGTGTTAAAGTTTTTACCGTTGTACCAAGATATGAAGCTGCTTTGAAGAACGAACAGAGCTCGCGAAACTGCCTTTTCCCATTTAGTCGTAGTATTAATAACTTTTATTATCACAGTAGCAACACTAACACGCATATCGCACAACGTTAACCATTGTGCTCCGACACACCGCGAGCCCCACATTGAATTAGCTCTCTAACTCATTTCAATTCCAGTACGTGCGTGCGCTTTTACTTTTTGCTACCGCTCTTCATGGCGTACATGTACACATTGTACATATGCATAAAGCCCTCTGAATTAACGCTTTTGTGCAGCACGCAAACAATTGTCAGCGCAAAACCTGCGCCACGCTGACACTACAAGTGCCTCGTGTCCGTAATTTAGCGCACTGGCGGCTCCAATTAGTGTTGAGCTTAATCAGGCACGTGGATACAGGAGGACGCAAACAGGGAGAATCTAGTCTGTGGTGAACCTGGTCTACACAGCTGAATTGGGCACATTTGAACCTGCATGTAGCCCTGAAACACAATTCCAACAGTCAGTGGTGCGCTCGCATGCTCAGGTAATCCTATGATCCAATGAGTATGTTGGCTATGGGACCGGGACCCTATAATCTGATAGATCTGGGCGCTTGTGTACAGCTCACCACAGTAAAAATGTCGTTTGACAGAGACCCTCGGAGCAAATAATAATGATATGGACCCGGCGTATTGAGTTAGATTGATTACCTGTGCCATCCGATCAAACATGATTGATGTAATTCATTCGTCATTACGTCATTGGTTTCGTTATTCGCTGTTCCCCCACGCTAATCAATATTCATATCTCTCCGGCCGCTCAGATATGAGAGCTTTGTTTTAGCATTCGTATCATCCACAGAAAACCAGCACCATGAACAACTGCCCTCTTTGAATGATACCATGGCGCAGTGCCTCAACATGTGCCAAGTCTAACAACAGAGCGCCTTCGGGCAACCAACTCTGCAACTAGTACCACATTCATACATACTAGGATACAATACGTGCATAGTAACGTTGATATACAAGTACAGTACATCTGTTTCAGTAGCGGATAAAAAGTTACGAAAACTAGAACTTCAGAAAACTTAAAGGTAAGTCGAGCGAAACTTTAAGGCAAGTGATACCATGGAAACTTGACACTCATGAGATTGCCACATTCTACCAATCAAATCATTGACATTGTTCCCTGCTAATCCGATGCCCCACTATGAAAATACGGTAATCACAATCTCATCCTACAGGTAAAGGGACACACTTTAGGTACACACAACAGAATACTATGCGGGACACAACCGTATCTACTACGATGTGTGTACTTGCGGTATTGAATTACAAGAGTAGAAATACAAACACAACTGACACATGCGAACATGCGCGCCACCACGAGCGGACGAGGGAAGAACGAAAAAGGGGAATTTTCTCTTCTTTGGCTGTTTCAAAGAGTAGAATTTGTTCTTTAAATGTAGGTAAAATGGCACTTAAACTGATAGTTTTTTGTCTTTAAAATGAATTCTAGTCCCTTTGGAGGAATGGCTTATCTGTCAGTGTGTGCCACGTAAGATATGCGCTCCCTGCATGCAACTGGAAAGGGACCTGCTGGCATACTTGGGCCCGTTTACGTGTCCTTCTGTTTCACTGTCGATTGACTAGTGCAGTTCCCTGGTTTGACATGCCGTTTGATGCAGAAAACAAGTGACTGATGATGATGCAATTGTAACTTACGATATGTCGGTAAACCTTATGTAAATGGAGGTGTTGGGTTAGAATGGAAACCAGTACGAAGGTATAGCAAGTGTTACAAGAAGGACATGTTGGTTGGACATAGTTTTTATGAAATTTCAAATGAACTTCGGTTTATTTTGATTGAAGCTTTGAATCGACAGAATGTTTCTGCGTAATAAAGAAGCAGGACCTCTGGATCTAGGAACTTACCCCTGGAAACCACTATATAAGTGCAACTAAATGGATAACAAAATAATACATGAAAATGTGCAGACAGTATGCAGACAATTCAAGAGGCTAGTTCTGTTTTTTTTTAATATCAACGAATGCGATGCACAATATTAAAACAATGGTTTGCAATGGTGAATCAATTCTGTGCTCCTTATATCTGTTTTATGCGAGATAAGATGCATGTACAGTAGCTGGTCATGTCACAACTCACCATGTGAATGAAATATGTGTAGAAAAATCTGCTTTTTTATTTCTATAACTCTTACATCTTCGGTCTAATTTTACTATACTTGTTTTTCGTCAGTACAAGAAAGATAAAGAATGAAATCTACCTATGTATGTACCCTGATAAGACTAAAAGTCATACAGACACGACCATATTGTATGCACCTCAAGGCTCCCGTCCGTCATAAAGCGTAGCACCACATATGTATGTGCCAGCGGACAATACATTCACTTACAAAACGATCATCAGGAAAAAATGGCTCTCAGAAATTGAGGGTAAGTAGAAGAGTGGAAAATTCTGAAATCCGTTGTTTCCACGGTGAGGTCAGGGATAAGGAAACTCAGGTTCCGCTTTTGTAATCGAAAGAATGTGAAAGAAGGATAAGATAAGAGATATGTAGATCTGTATGTCAGAGAACAATTGTGATTCTATTCTAGACGTTGTTCCTTCTCATCTTTCCCGTCTGATAGCCTACAACAGCATATTTAGGATATTATACAACCCTGCACAGCAGTAATTCATTATTTCTTGTTGGAGAGTAGCAAATGTGTACCATGGTAAAATGTCGGTGGTGATACGGTGTTCTTTTAGTCCCTCATTGATAGAATAGATATGTAGTTGATGAAAGGGAGGTTCTGGTTTATACGTAATTTAGAAAACCGTTGCTCTACAATGGTTCCCTCTTTAACCTATTATTGGAATAGGTCTGAGGAAGCTTCGACGAAAAAAAAATTCGGCATGCACTTCAACAGTATTCGCTGGGCACAATACTTTTGGCATGGTAGGCGAATTAACCTTTATCTAAAATGACAAGACATCAATTTCGTTCTTCAAACGTCACTATGCATAACGCCTCATTGTTAATGATTTGCATTACGCTTGAGTCAGTATTTTCATGAAATCGCCCATTCATGAAGCAGAAAATCGTACAAAAAATCGATAAATGTTGGCTTCAAAATACAAAACAGAGCACAGGAAGTAAATTCATCAGTAATGTTGTGTTGAATCTATAAGTTCGCTCGTAAATCCATCGCACGGAGAGAAGAAAAATCAAGATTTTGGAATTTCTCTTTTGTCCAACAAATTTTCATCGGGCCGTGGAAAAAATTGTTTGAAATTGATATGTGGATTTCATACCAAAATCATCTTGTTTTAACCTCATTCAGGCTAGAATAGATTTTTCCAACGATGCTACTAAGATAATCTGCAAGATAAATGTACATAAAATATGTACTGTAGCTTTTGTATGTAGCTTTTGTGTGTAAGATAATGCATCTACGATCACTAGCGGACGAGGGAATAACAGAAAAAGGGAATTCCCTCTTCTTTGGCGTCTTCAAAATGTAGAATTTGTTCCCCAAGGTGTAAGTAAAATAGTCTGAAAAATGCACATTCCCAGTCATTCACGAAATTCCCCTCCGTTTGGGAAAATAGCTCGTCCGCCAGTGTCTACGATTCCGCCACAGAACCGAGTCAGCGCCAATATCCCACAGAAAACGACTATCATGAACCACAACCATGCTGGTCTGGATGTCTTTGTCGCAGTAAAAATCCCCACCTCTGAAATACCAAGGGACACAGCCCGAGACATGCTAGTCTACATATCTATACCATCTATAGGAGATTCGGCAAATAGTGATAGTCGTCTTTGGGTTTATCTGGCTACTAACAGTAACACTGTCGAATAAATTGTGCTTGTAATCTTTTATAAAGAAACACTAAATTTTCAAACATTGCGTTGAAGCAAATAATTCCAGCGCAAGTTTTACGTTTGGTTAGTTTTATGTTCAATATAATACTGTTCGGTTCTTTTTATTGTTGGCAAATTACGGTCAATGGATAACAAGTACATACAGCAGGGCCCGAAACTGCGATGGTATATATAGGCAACCAAAAATGAGACGCAGATTACATAGAAGTATGTAGGCAGATTATATATAGGCACACTTGGGGTTTTTAGTGTTGAAAAATTATATAATAAGATTATTAAAATCAATAAATGAAAAGGACACAATAAATGTAGACATTTCAGAGCTGTTATATTTGACTATGAACGGCGAGTACAGAACATGGACGTCATGGAACGAGCCGCTTTTTCAGCGTACAGTATGTCTAAACGGATCGAACCGAGGCGGACTAAGAAGATTATCAGTTCTCTGTCAATACAGCCCACGGGTGAACAAGTAAACTATCTAAAGGGAAAGAAAACATGGGGAAAAGCTGTTTTCATGTATTTCGCGCACAATTTTGAAGATTTTTTGTCTTGAAAATGCCATATGGGCAGGAAATCTCACTTTATATACTGTATCCACCACTTACGTTGGAACAGTATGTGTTTTGCTTAAAAACTAACAACAACAACAACAACAACAACAGCAACAACAACAACAACAACAACAACAACAACAACAACAACAACAACAACAACAACAACAACAACAACAACAACAACAACAACAACAACAACAACAACAACAACAACAACAACAACAACAACAACAACAACAACAACAACAACAACGATAATATCGTATCATGTACATATCTTCTGTCGTATTACAAACGCCAAACGGCGTCCGCGTGAACTAAAAATGGTCTCTGGTACATCGTAAACCATTCACAATTTATCATGGAACTTAATTTGAATGCGTGCCATTTTTCTGAATTTAAATTTTCTATATGTACTATTTTGTCATTAAAGCAGATTAACATACAAAGAAGTAGGCTTCTCACGTGTCATAGCAGCACTAGTCGATGTTTTGCGCTGATTGGTTAGATTAGCCCTAGAACCAATCACCGCTGATCATTGTAGTAGCCGTAGATACGCGTCGCTTTTTATATCTGTTTTTTTAGCTGGGGTTGGTACTCAAAACAGTCTGTTTAGGTACATACATTGCCCTGAATGGGCTTGAAGGAAAACAAAATTATAATCTAGTGCAGTTGAATCCACGAGAAAGCTACATAGACCCGTAGAGTCCGTTCAAGTTGTTTTCTACAGAATGTAAAAATAGCGTACTTTCAAAATTAAGTTTCAAAACCCCGCATCAGTTGTGAATGGGCTCTAAATACGGTACATAGAAGCCACTCAAAAACGATCCACTTGAGTTCTTCTATCCGATGGTGTCATTGTTCAATATGCCACTGGCCCAATGGCACGCCACAAGTGCTCCACAACCACTGGACTGGCGGACGAGCCAATCCTCCAAAGAGAGGGGAATCTCTCCAAAGAGGGGGAATTCCCAGAAACTAGGCCATCTTACCTACACCTTGAAGAAAAAACTGAACTTTTTGAAATCGCCAAAGAGGGAGGAATTTCACTTTTCTCATCCCTTCTCATCCGCTAGTGCTCCTAACGGATACGCTTCCGTGGACGAGGACATTTAGGCCAACTTAATACCATATCACTAGCGGACGATGGAAGAACGTGAAAAATCCCCCCCCCTCCTCGG
>OZ038447.1:3375663-3403163 GCA_964036265.1 Daptonema setosum | reverse complement strand
CCGCCAATTATAATTTCTTCTTGTGCAAAAGCAAAAACATTTATCTAATTTTTTTTTTACTTTTTTGAAAGTGTGTTTATCATGAGAGTTCCAAAACAAACGAAGCCTGGTGTTTTGGCGTATATCAGTCTACCAGTCAGTCAGTCAGTCAATCAGTCAGTCAGTCAGTCAGTCAGTCAATCAGTCAGTCAGTCAGTCAATCAGTCAGTCAGTCAGTCAGTCAGTCAGTCAGTCAATTGGGCTTTGCCTCCAGCATTCAGCGTAGTAATGCAGCCATTAACCTTTGACTGATGGACAATGAGCGTGACTACCAAAAATACTACCAATTTGCGAATGTAATGAATGGATTACATAATGTTAACGTCTGACCAAAAGACTTGCCCTCAAAGTTCGAATTGTAAAACTTTTCCCTGGTGAAACATCAGTGGAATGAAAGAGTTTAAAAATATGGAAGATGTAGTGTTCATGATAAAAAAGGGAACAGTTAAAACATGGAATGTTGTTATAAAGATAAGAATAGAGTTTGACTTTTTGTATCTTCGTAGTGTAGTTTTAACCACGATAAAAAATCCACACTTATTAAAGAAATTGAAGCAAATTACGCGAGACAAGATTAAAAAAATCGCAGTGTATATTAACAATGATTTTCCACGCGTGAAGTTTGAAACGCTCCGTTCATACGCGAGATTTGATAATTAGATTCAATCGAAAAAAATAATATAATTTTTGTCTTAGTTAACTTCATTGTGAACAGACTGCATGTTGCAATGTTATTATAACTTTATTGTGAACGGACTGCATGTTGCAATATTATTTCAAACACGATGAGTTTATTGGCACAAGTGCTATTGTCCTATAGTTATAAATGCTCTAATTATCTCTCATAATGAGTGAAAGCGTTTAAATAATTTATGATAGATTTACTGAAACTATGAACATTGGGGTATAGCATATTCGTAATTTCTTGTTACTTTCTTACGTTCTTGGCACAAAATAATAAAACTGCTTCCACATTACAATTTATAACACCACAAAAGAAACGGAATCAGTATTGAATGATATCTTATTGAAAAAAAGCTGTAAAACACTGTGAGATCAAACTTCAGATTAATGGATTTGAGAGAAAACAAAAATCCCAAAAAGGTTAGGATATCATAAATAAAACAGACTGACAACATGATAAAAAATGACTGGCGTGTGTAGCTGGTTGTTGGACGGACTAATATTAATGGCATCAGGGCATGCCTCGATGTCTGGTACTCCATGGCACATTTTATTTGTACCACGATACCACGAGACAAAACCTGAAGATATAAGATTGTCGGAATCTACATTTCGAGATGATATGGTTTAGACAGAGGGCCTCGTAATTGGTTATAAGAAAAACGACATCAGGATTACGGCCGACGGATTTCCTGTAAATAAGAATTCTACCAAGCATAAATTTTATTATTTTCATTCCCTGCTTGTTGAATACTTTTTATAATTTTTCATGTGGTTTTGAAAATTAAATTCGGTTCTAATTTCCTATTTGGCATGGTTGACGTCGAAAACTGTCAAATTTGAGTTTTGTCCCGAATCTGAGACAAATTTTTTGGTCGTAAGACTATTCCCCGGCATGAAGTGACAGAGACATGAGACATTTACACATCAAGGCTGGGAAAATCTTATTCATTTGTTATAACCAATCACGGATGCTATACAATACATGGATCAATGTAGATATCTGTTTTCAAAAGGTGTTTATAGATTAAACACAACGTTCCATTGTTGTCCCATAAATGTCAAATAAAGTTTTTTATCTCGAAAGTTTGAACGCCTAAGTCCGATTTGAAAAAAAAACGCAAATGAAAACTTTAGATTGGCTATACAGTAGCTCTCCAAATAATGAAACATCAACTGCATGAAAAAGAAGAGATGTTGAGGACGTTTGCGTGAAATTTTACTACGCGTGCTCATGTCACAGTCATCTTATACTACAAAAATATATCCGATGCATAAGAAACACTCAAGTGTTAGCCTATCATGCAATCACAATCATGCGTAACTTTTATTTACTAAACCCTCGGAAACGTTTACTATGCTACAAAATGTGATGATTAGACACGAAAAAAATTAAAAATTTGAGTCGACACAAAAATTGAGTCAACTGTCGAACGCGCATCTTCTTATGTATTTTTATGCAGCCGATGCTCCAAAATTTAAATGAAAAACATCACAACTATTTACAGGGCTTTCTTTACCTAAATCACATCCAACGAGTACAGTACTAAAATCCATCCTAAAGCGCGCGCGCAAATCACGCACGCATGCATGCGTATTGTGCACGTGCATACTGGCGGACGAGCCATTCCTACAAATGGAGGGGGATTTCTTCGAAGAGAGGGAAACAGGCAGTTTTGAGGGCATTTTACTTACATTTATATTTTATGACAGCTAAAGAGGGGGAATTCCCCTATTCCGTTCTTCCCTCGTCCACTAGCGCTCAGGCACTAATGTGAACAGTGGGTCTGTGTTATATAGGCCACAACTTTATATGCATACTCGAGTGGGGTTGATGCCCCGCAATCGAATGGAGGGGAGTTTTGCCAAAGAGGGGGGAATTGGCAATTTTCAGGCCATTTAACCTACACCTTAGGGAACAAATTCCACTTTTTGAAACCGCCAAAGTGGGGGGGATTCCAGTTTTCCCACCCCTTCTCGTCCGCTAGTGTACTCAAGTGGGGGCGGGTTGATGCCCCGCAATCGAATGGAGGGCACTCGACCGAGAGAGACCCTCTTCCCTGGGTTCCTGAACTCCAACATGCCTTCGTTTACTGGCCGTATCGGAAGAAGGAAGAATGAAAAGGTGGAATTCCCCCTTCTTTGGCAGTTTCAGTCATCAGAATTTGGTCCTCAAGAACGTGTAGATAAAATGACGTAAAAAGTGGTAATTCGCCATTTTTGAAAATTTTTCCCTCTCTTTGGAGGATTACATTGATCGTCCGCCAGTGCTGCGTGGCACACCATGTTCTGGTAGTCAAACTCAGATTAGTATATATCACTGCGAAAAAAAGATGAAAAGAGTTTGGTATTCAAAAAAATTCCATGTGAGGAAAGAGGGGAACTCAAATTTTTTTCTCCACCTAATATGGGCATAGACTGGTGTATAAATATAGAGCTGTTGTGGGGTTGTGCCTATTGATTAGCTGCAGTCTGGTCTGCAGTCCATTTGCATTACCAGCGGACGAGAAAGAGAGGGAAGAGTGGAATTCCCCCTCTTTGGCGGTTCCAAAAGAGAGTTTGTTTGTAAGGTGCAGGAAAAATCTATGTACTTCTGCCAACTTCCACTCTTTGGAAGTATTACCCTCATTTCGGAGGTTTGCACTATAACACGCGTCAGGCCCGGGAAAAGCGCAAAGTGCATGCAGACCGCATTGGAGGGTGGCACATGAGTAGTTAGCTTCTTTGCCATCAGTTCACTTGATGTGCCATCTCTAGCGGATGAGAAAAAAAGGTTAAATGAAATCCACCTCTTTGGCGTTTTCAAAGTATAAGTTTTCCTTAGGTAAAAATGACCTGACTTTTTTGAATTCCCCTCCCCCCTCTCATTGGAAAGATCCCTTTTTTATAGGTTTAGCTCATCCACCAATAAGTGCCAGGATGACCTCGGTTCGGTTTATGATATCAGATACATAGATATTAACAAATACATACTAGTAAAGAAATAACTTGATAAACAATAAATACAAAAAAACTGGTCGAAAATTATTTTTTATTAACGTTAGTCTTCTCGTTTGTTTCTTTTATCAACTTATGTATGATGTATCTCTTTATCCCTCTGTAACTCCAGATTCAAGTCGGTTGCTATTGATCGGAAATAAAAAAAATTTAATCATGCACTTACAGACTGAAGACCTCTGTAATATTCACAAAAAAACCATTCACACAAGACACACTTACCTTTATTATTAGTCGTAAATCAGATGGCATGACGCAACTTAATTCCACATTATTAATGACTGTTGTATTGATTCATTTTGTAATTTAATAAAGATATTCATTATTTCATATTTGCTTGTTAAGTGAGCATAAACGTACACATGGGAACATAAGCCGGATGTCGGCAACGGACCTTAACTCATCGTATGGTATAGCTTGGTCAGGGTATCTTGTTACTAATTACTTTCTTGAAAATCTTATACTGAATGATTGATAAGTTGGGTATGTTTAATAATATGTTATACAAACGTGGTCTGAAAAGTTCAAAATTTCGAATAAATTTAAACGCGCGCCGAAATTTGAATGCGCGCCAAAAGGATTACGGAAAAAATTTCGGAGTAACGAGAAACTGTGACCAGACTTTACCACTCGATTGGAACCACTTGCTAAGCCAGATGAAGCCCTGAAGGCATTCACATTGTGTATACCGATATCCATGACTGGCTGGGTGAGTGATTACATTTATGCATCAGATATGCATGTATATTAACTCACTCACTCACTCACTCACTCACTCACTCACTCACTCACTCACTCACTCACTCACTCACTCACTCACTCACTCACTCACTCACTCACTCACTCACTCACTCACTCACTCACTCACTCACTCACTCACTCACTCACTCACTCACTCACTCACTCACTCGCAACGTTCAGAAGTCATCCGCGAGTCATGCGAAAAAAATTCAACTTGAACACGCACAAAAAAACAGGTTTGAATTCTGACTGCAATTGACGTACCCTGTACATTTCCAATGACAAACGATAGCGGTATTTCATTTAACGGTTATAGATTGTCCCTGTGTCGGCAAAATGGATGGCCTACATGGTGTATACCCATTTGGGCGAATCCCATTTGGGCGAAAACCACTTGGGCGATTCCACTTGGGCGAATTCCATTTGGGCGAATACCCACTTGGGCGAATCCCATTTGGGCGAATCCCATTTGGGCGAATGTATATGAAACTGGTGTATGCGTTCAGTCGTCCGACTCGACGTTTGTCCGAATTTGTCCGAAAACATATTTTGAAAAAAATTAATCAGTTGTCCGAATGGAAAGTTGTTTTACAAGAGAAGTGTCACGATTAAGTCACCGATTTCAATCTTCATTTTGCTAATAAGAAGTTGATAAGAAAAGTTGGTTTCCAAAATTGATATTGGTAGCCCAGCATTTCATTTCAAGCACTCCTTTCATTGACGTACGGCTTCGGCTTAGTCATGAACACAGACTATACGTTAGTAAAGGAGATTGCCTAATATGAGGCTAAGAGTTAGTTTTCAGTTTAGGCTTAGGCTTAGGCTCTGTATTTGGGATGGGCTTGGGCGCGCAGCGCTCAAGCCTTTGCCAAATACACAGCCTAAGCCTAAGCCTAAACTGAAACCTAAGTTTTATGCCCCCGCCTTGGACCGTTAGCATCAACTTCTTAGAAAATTATTCTTTTTCAAGCAAGGGGAAACATCTGAAAGCATGTAAATCGTTAGTCGAATCAAATTTCACTTGTGTACAACATGAGTGAAACACATCGAGATATTCTTTGCGTTTGTGAACAGTTTCATTTACATTCGCCCAGTTGGGATTCGCCCAAATGGGATTCGCCCAAGTAGACGTTCGCCCATGTGGGTATTCGCCCAAATGGGATTCGCCCAAGTGGAATCGCCCAAGTGGTTGTCGCCCAAGTGGGATTCGCCCAAATGGGTATGAACCGGCCTACATACATACACGGTCAGGGAAAGATTTTCCAGCTACCATAACCCGAGTTTTGTTTTATTGAATGCTGGCAATATAATACCGTTGTTAGATTCGAAAAATTACAAGGATATCAAATTAGGATGAGTCAATGAGCGAGTAAGTGAGCGAGTGAGTGAGTGAATGGGTGAGTGAGTGAATGAGTGAGTGAGTGGATGAGTCAGTGAGTGAGTGAGTGAGTGAGTGAGTGAGTGAGTGAGTGAGTGAGTGAGTGAGTGAGTGAGTGAGTGAGTGAGTGAGTGAGTGAGTGAGTGAGTGAGTGAGTGAGTGAGTGAGTGAGTGAGTGAGTGAGTGAGTGAGTGAGTGAGTGAGTGAGTGAGTGAGTGGGTGAGTGAGTGAGTGAGTGAGTGTGAGTGAATGGGTTAGTGAGTGAGTGATTAAGTGAGTGAATAATGGAGTGAGTAGTGAGTGAGTGTGAGAGACTAGAGAGTAAACATATCTTCTGTGAAGTAGTATGTAACGGGGTGAACGGTGAAATTGATTCCCAAACAGTAAGTGGTTCTCATTAATCATCTGTTTTATGAAAATATTATTGATGATGATAACGAAATTGAACTGCCCGAAATAAACTGTTATTATATCAATATACAAATGTAGAAACTTCTCTAGCATTTATTCAATTAAGGGTCTTAATTTGAAATACATACCACAACTTTAAAGAGCTCAATGATATTTTTTCATGCATGCACAAAAATAAATTGCTATGATATTTTATGCCTGCGAATGAACTCAAAATAAACAGCCGTCATTTCATCAAGACAACAGGCGCAATTTCAAATTTAATCTTCTTACTAACAGAGAGTATTATAAGAAACCCCATAAAATCATAATCGTCATAAAGTTGATCTAAACATTCGAAAAATTGGCGCCGGTCTGTTGGGCACACTGAACCAACCCAACCTACCATAATATACGATACTGAATGGATTTATTTATCTTATTTACAATATGGTAAACCCGAATTACACAACATGCTAAGCCTGAGTTTATATGTATACCGGGCTACTAATGGTTCTTACTGGTTTCACCAACAGTAGTCAGAGAAGGCTTACAAAGTTTATGTGAAAGCAAATCTTTCACTGAGCGCTTTTCCAAAGGCACAGCCTAACCCCCTCCCCCTCCCCCCCCATCCTCCAAACACCATCCATCAGGGGGGGGGGGGGGGGCGAATGGTTGGAAGGAGTTTTATAATACATTTCGAAATTATATTAAAAAAATTAGTTTAGTGCTGTATATAGAAAACTGAATTATCATGGTTCAACAAAAAGTAGAAAAACATAACTTTTACAGAATTTCTTCCAAAACGCCACTGGTTGTGTTTGGGGTCTTTTGGCATTGGCATATGTTGATATAAACACTAAGAGAAAAGGTCGCCTTACGCTTCGCCTGCTACTTATACGTCCAGTCACAATAAGATTGTGGTTGTTGTTGTTGTTGTTGTTGTTGTTGTTGTTGTTGTTGTTGTTGTTGTTGTTGTTGTTGTTGGAAGTAATGCAAACAAACGAAACCATCATCAAGAACCTTCGGTAGTTGCAATACGTAACTCTTAATTGGTGAAGAAACTGGAATTGAATGCTTGTCCGTTTTCTACGTTCGACTCTGACAAGAAGAGACCTCGTAACTCCAGTTTTTATTCCTGAAACAAATACATTCTATCCTTCGCTACTTCTCATTCGTTCGCTAACTCACTCACTCACTCACATACTCACGCAATCACTCACTCACTCACTCACATACTCACTCTCTCAATCACAGTGCCGTCTTCTTCGGAACTGTGAAAGCTATAAACCAAAACACTCATATTCCACCATTAATCGACCGAGCGGTTTCCACTTCCGAAACTATAAATGGTCAGTGCCTAAACGTCACTTACATCTAGGTTACCAGATATATAATACTTAGTTCTTATTCCAACTTGAACGAAAGGAACTCAATATTCAGACTCTCAAATACAAATGGTCTAGACGTCACTTAGATCTTTGTTGAAATACTTGGAATATCAAATCAATAATAACATCTACAATTGATAAGTGATTAACAAGTCAACAATAAACAAACATCAATACAAAGGTGGTTAAAATCGGTGACGTTGAATAGTATACGGGAACTTGGATAAAAGTAGGAAGAAAGGCAAGAATCACTCAAATAAAGGGTGACGCCTTCTTTCTATTATTACATTAAGGTCTAAGTAAAACGCTTAATTTCTTCCCCTTTTTAGAAAGACTCCCCTCCCTTTGAAGGTTTTTCTGGTCCGCCAGTGGAACCACTGGTTGTGTTATGGTTGTGTTATGGTTGTGTTATGGCTGTGTTATGGTTGTGTTATGGTTGTGTTATGGTTGTGTTATGGTTGTGTTATGGTTGTGTTATGGTTGTGTTATGGTTGTGTTATGGTTGTGTTATGGTTGTGTTATGGTTGTGTTATGGTTGTGTTATGGTTGTGTTATGGTTGCCTGCGAAGGGTCGGCTCTTCTAACTATTGGCATCTTTGGAATATGGGAACGGTCCCATATTCCAAAGATGCCAAGAAGAAAATTCACTTTTTAAACTACTCATTTTGGCTTCTTAAATGAAGTCTGACCTTTCCAAACTCAAATTAACTCATTGAATGACTGACTCACATTTTGCTCGCTCACTTCTTCGTTGCTCACTCACTCACGTACTCACAAACTCCTCCTTTGACTCAACTGACTGACTCCCTCGCTCACTCATTCACCTATTCATTCACTCAGTCAGTCACCCATTAACTCGAGCACTTATCCGTTACCCACTGCCTTACTCACTCAATCAGTTTCTCTCACCAATTCATTCACTCACTCAATCACTGACTCACTGACTCATCGACTCACTCACTCGACACTCACTGACGTACTCTTATTCTCTCCACCGCTTAGTCAATCACTCACCATCTAACTAACCAACTCATTCACTCTCTCAATCAATCGTTCAGGAACTCCCTTCTCAATCTCTCAGTCTCACGACACTAAGTACCATAGTCAAAAAGGGCATAGTTAATCGGATTAAGCGTTATACTGTAAAAACGTCCACGAAAAAATAACGTCGGGCATAATTCTATAATAAATTGGTGGTTACTTGTTCGAAATTTTTCAGGACGTTGGTTTTGTTTAGTGGCGGATGAGATGGTGGGTTGGTTAGTTTGCGGATAGTCGGTTGGGGCTAAATGGGCTGTTTTTCATGTGGTGGATTTTCGGTTGGCTGGTTTGTCTTCATAGTTGTTGGGTGGTTGAATCGGTCGGTTGATCGATGGGTTTGTTGGCTGGTTGATTGGTGGCAGAGCTGGTTGTTCAGTGTGTTAGAGAGAGTGGTTGGTTAACTGGTTTTCGGTCGTTCGATTGGTAGGTTTGTGAAATGGGAAGGCTTGGTCAGTAAGTATATCTGAATGCTCTGTTGTTGTTGTTGTTGTTGTTTTTTTTTTGTAGTTCATTTGTTTTATTTGAACACCACATGCAAACGGTTCGGCAAAACGAGCGCTTGTTTTCCAGTCAGTATAGCTTGGCCAATGTTTCTTGACTCTCAGACCGGAAAAATTTTTCTTGGGACGACATTTTTTGGCGCGCATTCAAATTTATACTAGTTAATTTCAGATGTGTTTTCCATGTATCGGATATTTACAGGCATAAATTTGAGTTGCGTAATGTTTCATACTCGTATCTTTTCATATTCGCTATTTTTCATACTCGTATCTTTTCATGCTCGTATCTTTTCATACTCGTACTTTTTCATACTCGTATCTTTTCATATTCACACGGTTCATACCCGTTATGTTTTATACTCGTATCTTTTCAAATTCACACGGTTCATACCCGTTATGTTTCATACTCGTATCTTTTCATATTCACACGGTTCATACCCGTTACATATGTTTCATACTCGTATATTTTCATACTCGTATCTTTTCATACTCTTATCTTTTCATACTCGTATCTTTTCATACTCGTATCTTTTCATACTCGTATCTTTTCATACTCGTATCTTTTCATACTCGTATCTTTTCATACTCGTATCTTTTCATATTCGCAAATTTTCATACTCAAAAAAGAGTGCGTTACGTTTTATACTCGGAAAAATTGTTCTTTTAACAAAAGATTGCGTTACGTTTCATACTTTATTACTAAAAAAATCGTACTTTGAATAAAAGAGATCTTGAGATGTTTCAAACTCACAATAATAAGTCTAAGCCGTCAAAACAAGCAGTACACGTGCCTGTGCGTGTACAACTGGCGGTAGAATTTCCGTATATTTTATAGAATTTCATTATAGTAATGTAGATATTAAAACAAAATAAACAGCCGTCCAGCCAGGAGAGTGCACAGCGTTCTGTGCTGATTGGCTCGTTCTCTATGCTGATTGGTTCGCCATTGAAATTCAATGATATTAGCTGAACAGCATATGAGCGTGTGTGTGTATGGTTGTTAGGCAGTGATGCTTGCTTAGGTAAACTTCTTAGGCTCACTCACTCACTCACTCACTCACTCACTCACTCACTCACTCACTCACTCACTCACTCACTCACTCACTCACTCACTCACTCACTCACTCACTCACTCACTCACTCACTCACTCACTCACTCACTCACTCACTCACTCACTCACTCACTCACTCACTCACTAGTCACTGCTCACTCTAACATTATATTACGCATATATTATTATACAAGCAACTAAAAATGCCCTGATGGCATGGGGAGTAACGAATATGGTTCGATCCTGGCCAGTCCAATCGTGAAAAAGTATGAGACAAGAAATTTTATTCTCATATTTTAAATAGTCTGATCGTGAAAAAGCAGGAAACAAGATTTGCGATGGATCACGAAAAAACGTTGTACTTCCTTAAGTCAAGAATCATACCAAATTACACGAAACATATTTGGAACTTTTCACGATTGTTGTGATAAGATTTATCCTTATTCAAAATGCTGGTATTCAAACTTGAAACATAAGTATCTTAAAGAAATCCAATTATTTTTGGGTGAAAATGAAATAAAAAATTTCGTGGCAGACTTGTCACACAAACCGAAGTAAAATTATCCATGCTCACAACGAGCTAGACGAAATAAAGGGGATTGGGTTTTCACCGAAAAGTCCCAAATATGTTTCGTGTAATTTGGTATGATTCTTGACTTAAGGAAGTACAACGTTTTTTCGTGATCCATCGCAAATCTTGTTTCCTGCTTTTTCACGATCAGACTATTTAAAATATGAGAATAAAATTTCTTGTCTCATACTTTTTCACGATTGGACTGGCCAGGATCGAACCATATTCGTTACTCCCCATGCCATCAGGGCATTTTTAGTTGCTTGTCTAAAACTTTTTTATGTGTGAACAAATCACATGTGCAGTATGTATAAATACATATATGTGCTAATGTAACAAAAATGCTTTATGAGTAAAAAATTTTTCATAAGATTAATGAACTTCAGCCCTTCTATAACGTCGATTTTCGAATATTGAATTACAATAATAATTGTGAACAGTGATCGTTTGCGAGCCCCCTTAAATTTTTTTTGTAATATGAGTCATTACATAATTAAACGTAATGATGAAAAAAATCCCTGAATTGGTAATATAGTAAGTTAAAAGCTGCCTTATTATATTTAAAATAGACAGTTGAAGTTCGGGAGAAGTATATAAAATCAAAAATAAAACAAATTAACACTTTCACTGTTTTAGATTTTCAGGGTTTTTGAACCCTGCATCACCCGTTTTACCTGCAAACCCACTATCCACTTGACTAACTTGACGAAAAATATTTTAAAAGTTGATACGCTACATCAAACCTAGTTTCAAATCATAAACGTATCATTATATCTAGTGTGAAAATAGCTTCAAAATTTGACTATTATTAGGTTAGCGCCGAGCAGTGATGGACTTGACAGCGAACGCTATATACCATGTGACTTTTGATTTTTTTCTTACTTCCAGACCACTTATAAAACGGTTTTGAGGTGTTTTATTGATATTGGTACAGATCAAGAAACGAAGAAAAAAATTTACTTCAAAAAAATTTACTTGAAAAAATATTTGGACTTGGTTTTCTTTATTTCTGTAAATTTTGACGGTTCATAAAAAATTGTTTATAAGTACTAATCAAGTTTTAAAAACATATTTTATTAGAAATTTACTCCCTCTAGACCTCCTGTTAAAATGAAGTTTATCCTGTTTCTGTATAAATAAAAATTTTGAAATCAAATGTGACTGAAACAGCGTGAACAAGTGAATTTGAATTTTCACTGGTTTTTGGCGGCTCATAAATATTTTTTAAGAATACGCAGAGAATCATCTTTTCTGCATTCGATACAGCTTCAGTCGTTCTAGACATTCAGATAATACATTGTGTCTCAAGGGTTTAAATCTTGAGATAATCTGATTTTCGAAGGGGCAAAATCGTCAAAAACGTTGAAACTTTCTATATCAGTTTCTTCAAGTTTTTGTCGAAGTACGATGATTTTATCGGAAAATGTATCGGAGAGAGATCATATTGAAATTTGATTCCGCAAAAGATAGGCAGTTTTTCATAACGATTCAATCACCTCAAAACGAGTATTTGAGCATTTGTAAAAATTTTGTTTATTTTTTCTCCTTATAGACCCGCTGCGCTTTTTTGTGTATTGGAGCAGAATAATAAATTAAATAGCGGAACATACTTCGACATGTGTGATACACGTCCGGTTAAAATTTTAGTTTGATCGGACCACCCTATCGCTCATACAACAATTCTTTTTCCATTTTGCCTGCGATTTTTGACATTTTTTTCATAAAACCCCCGAAAAATGGTGCAAATATTCATTCGATCTCCGGGACAGTTTAATAATCGTGTTCTACGCTTGAAGTTGACCTATGTACCAATTTTCAGCTTTACAGGTCTTACCCAGTTCCCATACACCATTTTTGATGAGAAAAAAAAACAGAAAATCGCATTTTCATCATTTTCGGACCTGAAAAATGGAAATTTATTCCTACGGGGTTAAAAATAGCCAAAAACCTGTAGAATCGCACGAGAAAACCGATGGAACAGACTAGAAATCGATACGAGGAGGCTAGATCGAGATACTCGCAAAAAAGCTTATCTTAATCGAACCATATTAAGGGAACGGCCTAGCGGCCGTCCCTTGATTAAGAAACTACTGAGAAGAATTTTCCGAGTATGAAAAGATACGAGTATGAATCATAACGCACTCTTTTTTTAGTATGAATATTCCAAGTATGAAAAGATACGTGTATGAAAAGATACGAATATGAAAAGATACAAGTATGAACCGTGTGAGTATGAACCATGTGAATATGAAAAGATACGAGTATGAAACATAACGGGTATGAACCGTGCGAATATGAAAAGATACGATTATGAAAAAGTACGAGTATGAAAAGATACGAGTATGAAAACATACGAGTATGAAAAGAGCGAGTATGAAACATTACGCAACCTAAATTTGAATGCGCGCCAGAAAAAAATTCGCCCGAAGAAAAGTTTTACCGCGGTCAGGGAGTCATGAAACCCTGACCATATTATAAAAGGGTAATACAATGTAACTAAATAAAGCGAGAACCAAATGCACATGCGTACCGCGTAGTTCGGAACTTGGTAATAAATTAAAAGTTGGGGTTTCAACGTGGAAGTGGAGCGTGGTAAACAGGAGTTGGCGTTTTGGTTGGAAACAAACCGATCCATCAAGTAATTAGACAGGCCATCAATCATTCAATCACGTGCGGATACAGAAAGCACGAAGCAAAAATTACGTACGTTTTTACCAATATCAACATTTTTAGCGTTAATGGTATGGGATATTGAAAACACTATTCACACATATACATGAAGTGAACAACAACAACAACAACAACAACAACAACAACAACAACAACAACAACAACAAGGGTTGCTCGTCCGGTACTGCTGCTTCGCCCTCCCCCCCCCCCCCCCCCGAACAAAAGTTCCGAACTTTTGCCGTAATCAGCGATCGATTAGCACGCGGTAACCGATTTACATGAGCACAACTACACCGAAGAGCGTAATTTATGTAGTTACGCCTACACAATCAGTTTGAAACCGCTTGCTACCGATGGTATAAATATAAGATGGTTGACCGGTACCAAAGTCATTCTCGTGCAGCATCTTTATCTATTGTAAATACGTCCGACAGCATTGCCCGTTTAAATAGCCGAGTGGTTAGAGTACCAGTCAGACACTCCCGCATATCGTTTCAACAGTAATCCAGATTTACAGAATATTCATCACAGTTAATATGAGTTTATATGTACCTAATTGTAATCCCTCATAAAAATCTCACGAGCGTGTAGTCACCGAGTCATAAAAACAGGCCGTATTCTTGGACAAATCGATTCTGTCGATATTTCTGATCTATTTATCTTTGCATGCGTGAGATATGTTTTTCGTAAACCAACGGTCAAAATGAATGGAACCATTGTTGTACATTTTTAGGTCCACTGACTGAAATTCGGCAGAATGGAAAAGCTTGTAGCAGCTGCAGCCATGATGCTGCTATACATGCAGGCTGTCGATTCAATCAGGTAAGCCACAGCTAACTCATCCAGTCACCCACCAACTCATTAACAAGCTCACTCACTCACTCACTCACTCACTCACTCACTCACTCACTCACTCACTCACTCACTCACTCACTCACTCACTCACTCACTCACTCACTCACTCACTCACTCACTCACTCACTCACTCACTCACTCACTCACTTACTCACTCACTCACTCACTCACTCACTCACTCACTCACTCACTCACTCACTCACTCACTCACTCACTCACTCACTCACTCACTCATCCACTCACCCATTCACCCACTCACTCACCTACTCACTCACCCACTCACTCACCCACTCACTCACAGAGTGCAAATGCCACCATGCGAAATGGGTCGGGGCTGTGAGAACAGTTGTCCGAATAAGTGCTTGAGTCAGCACAACAGTACTCAATGGTTTTGCGTGAAGGGAGACAAAGAAAGAGAAACCTGTTGTGAGTGTGAGAAACGTTGGTCATAGCTGTTGTTGTTGTTGTTGTTGTTGTTGTTGTTGTTGTTGTTGTTGTTGTTGTTGTTGTTGTTGTTGTTGTTGTTGTTGTTGTTGTTGTTGTTGTTGTTGTTGTTGTTGTTGATTGTGATTTTGAACTGCAGCCTGTGACGCAACACAAACCTGCTACGGTGATCCAGCATGTATCAATTCCGAAGGTCGATTCTACTGGGCACACGGCATCGGACGCTTCCTGTTGGCACAAAGCCACCCAGCCAAGGATCCGGCAGGCTTCTTGCAACCGTACAAAGTCTACGGTGTTTTCCGGTTAGTCAGTTAGTCAGTTATTTAGTTAGTCAGTTAGTCATTTAGTCAGTTAGTCAGTTAGTCAGTTAGTCAGTTAGTCAGTTAGTCAGTTAGTCAGTTATTTAGTTACACATCGCTATCGCTTCGCCTACGATATATTAGTTAGCAGTCACATTCAAGGTGTCTGCTCGTTGTGCCGTAACAGTAATTACGGTGGTGAGTATGGATTTTGGATTCTCCATTTATTCGTCGATAAATTGTTCGTAGAATATTGAAGGAATTTATGAAAAATAGCAAACGTGTATAAATGTAATTGTTCAGATCGCCTTGTCCAAGAGAAGGTATGTGCTATTCATCGGTGACGAGCGTCGAACTCGACGTGTTCGGGCACACATTCAACCTCACCGGGCTGCCCTTTGAGTTGCCATTCACCTGGCACCTGTGGAAAAAGCCAGCAATTGTGCAGGTAAAGTGCAGTTGTCGATGACAATATAGCGTTTGATAATGCAATACAATACAATACGATCGACATAATAAACAGTTTCCCTATAGGGTTTTACTCTGCAAAGTTGGTATCAAATTAAAATCAAATTTATTCAGTTGTTATGCCATAATAGCAAAGTAGGATACCAAGTCACAATAGTGAAATAACGGTCATCCGATTTACAATGACAATCACTGATCATCAACAACGTTCTTGAATGCGCTGTGTCTCAACCCGGGGCTCGAGCCAGAAACGTCGGCGAGCGAAGCCGACGCCTTAACCACTTGACGAGGGAAGCGACATCTAGTAGTAGTAATCATCTGTTTTTGAACAATATTAAGTAGAATCAGTTACAGTTGAATCATCTTATTATGTTGTAAAAACATAAAGTTTATAATCTGCTGTTGAAAAGATACAACCGTTCTGTTATGTCTGTGGTATTCTGTAAAACTGTTTCGGTTAATTTTGATGGATTTTATGGATTTTCTTAGTTTTTAGCTTTTGATGGATTTTCAATTTTGCAGGTAGATGGTCTGGTTATCACGGAATTACCGTACGAATTCAACAACTACGACAAAAAGTTGAATCGGCTGGAAAAAGTGCTGATTTACAGAAAAGGAAATTGGATACATATTGAGAGCAGTGTCGGCATCATGATGAGGGTTGGTTATGCTGCTGCTGCTGCTGTTGTTGTTGTTGTTGTTGTTGTTGTTGTTGTTGTTGTTGTTGTTGTTGTTGTTGTTGTTGTTGTTGGTGTTGTTGTTGTTGTTGTTGTTGTTGTTGTTGTTGTTGTTGTTGTTGTTGTTGTTGTTGTTGTTGTTGTTGTTGTTGTTGTTGTTGTTGTTGTTGTTGTTGTTGTTGTTGTTGTTGTTGTTGTTGTTGTTGTTGTTGTTGTTGTTGTTGTTGTTGTTGTTGTTGTTGTTGTTGTTGTTGTTGTTGTTGTTGTTGTTGTTGTTGTTGTTGTTGTTGTTGTTGTTGTTGTTGTTGTTGTTGTTGTTGTTGTTGTTGTTGTTGTTGTTGTTGTTGTTGTTGTTGTTGGTGTTGGTGTTGTTGTTGTTGTTGTTGTTGTTGTTGTTGTTCATAACTAATCTTCTTCAGTACTACTTCTACTATGTCCACCTGCACACGCCACTCACAAAACAGTTCATCAACAACGTCGATGGGCTGATGGGACGACTGCAAAAGGACCGAACAGATCCATACGACTTTTCGTATCCCAATGGCACTCTGTCAACAACTCCGGTGCACCACAGCTTCTGGCCTGATACCGTCGGGTATGTCGACATACATACATACATACATTAATACATACATACATACATACATACATAGATGAGTGAACAGGAACGTTACCCAATTAATTTAATAATTACATAACTAGCAAGTCAGTAATTCAATTACTTCAAAGTCTCAGATATTAAGTCAATGAGATAGTCAGTCTGGTTCAGCTAAATCAACATATTTCTTCAGAATGGTTGCCGAGTTGAACCCGAAGGGAAATAACTCTCCTAAACCTAAAGCCGAATGTAACGGAAAGGTATGTTGTTTTGTTGTGGTTGTTGGTGTTGTTGTTGTTGTTGTTGTTGTTGTTGTTGTTGTTGTTGTTGTTGTCGTTGTTGTTGTTGTTGTTGTTGTTGTTGTTGTTGTTGTTGTTGTTGATAAAAATAGTCAGCACTCAGGTTGGAGCAGCGGCACGCAAGTTCTGTCAGGGGTACTTTGATGTGGACAACAACCAGAATCCTTTCCAAAAGTGCCTTCAAGCAACGCCTGCATTGGCTGACATGGTTGGTTGAATAAATGTGGTACTGATTGGCTGACTAAGTTCACATAATATGTCTGATTGACTGATTAAGTTCCCATAATCTGTCTGATTGACTGACTAAGTTCTCCTAATCTGTCTGATTGACTGACTAAGTTCCCATAATCTGTCTGATTGGCTAACTAACTGCTTAAAATCTGTCTGATTGGCTGACTAAGTTCACATAATCTGTCTGATTAACTGAATAAACTCCCATAATCTGCCTGATTGACTGACTAAGTTCCCATAATCTGTATGATTGACTGACTAAGTTTCCATAGTCTGTCTGATTGACTGACTAAGTTCCCATAATCTCTCTTATTGACTGACTAAGTTCACATAATCTGTCTGATTGCCTGACACGTTCCCATAATCTGTTTGATGGGCTGAATAAGTTCCAATAATCTGTCCGATTGGCTGACTAAGTTCCCTCTGATTCACTCGCATATATACATGACGAACAGTTTAATTGCCTTAACTAATATTTCATACAAATAATGTATTGCAGGCAAGTGGTTACCTTGACCAATGTGAGTTTGACGTGTGTGAGATGGGCATTGAGTCGACAATGAGTGGTGCCTACTGCGAGCTGCTCGATGAAGTGCAGAAGAAGTGTGCCGCAAACAATGTCAATGTTAAGGCGTGGCGATCAAACAAGTTTTGCGGTTGGTTCAGTCATTTAATGACTGAATGACTGAATGATTGGTTGACTGATTGAAGGACTATTGTCTGACTGACTGACGGACTGATTATGTTTCAGATGCCGTTTGTCCCGATGATCCGAAAGCTGAGTGGGTCGACTGCGTCAAGCCGGAGGTGGAAACGTGCGCCACCGTGAAGAACCCTGAGAAGAAACCGAAGAGTGAAGCATCCACTGAATTGCCATGCGTGAGCGGGTGAGTGAGTGAGTGAGAGTGAGTGAGTGAGTGAGTGAGTGAGTGAGTGAGTGAGTGAGTGAGTGAGTGAGTGAGTGAGTGAGTGAGTGAGTGAGTGAGTGAGCTATGTAAAAGTTGTATGTTGGATGAGGAAGTGTTAGAGAATGGATCATTTCAGCTGTGAATGCCAGAAGAATCACGTGAGAGACTCAGTCACTGGCAAGTGTGTGCACCGAAACAGATGCTGAAGATGCGACGAAAGAAGACCAAAAAGTCAGACAGAAAGCCCCATAACAAATTGCACACAATAATCTCATTCACATTTATTATGGGCAACAGTATTATACCCAATAACCTAATGAATATTTAGTTTAGGCTGCATTATTGTAATCAATAATATAATTCACAATTAGTTTGATTAGTGAATATGACAACCGGCCTAGAAACAATTATTCTGTTTTTACAATGTAGGCTTGATTGAACTGATTTTGTTACAAGCTTTTTTAATCTATGTGTAACCACCTTAATTAGACTGAATGAAAAAACTATCGAATTACATCGATGGAGCTGTTTTATTATGGAAGCCTTCTTGAATATCCCAAGTTTAGTTTTTGGTGAAATTGATCAAATACAGAAAATTACTAACAAATACTAAATCGAAAATACATCAAATGCACATTAGCACATTAATATCCCGAATGGGAAAATTGAGCATGAAAATTACTACAAGAACAGAAAAAATATAAAGATTTGATGAATAAGTATACCTGATAAAAAAATACATTATTAATGCCGTGGAAATCAAGTGTATGCTATTACATCACCGAAACTATTTAATTTGTACAGTCGCTGTGTAAAAAGATGGCAAAAGTGGAATTCCCCCACTTTGGAGGATTCAAAGAGTGCAATCTGCTTCCTATAGGTGATGTTGCGCACGGAGGAGCTGGTTGAGGACGAACACTTCGGTTTTTGGTTGTTGTTGTTCAGATTGTCTCTTATTTTATTATTATCATTGTTGTTGTTGTTATCTATGTTGTTATTACTTTTGTTTGTTGCTGGCAACAGTGATTTAGAGACACCGCCACCCGAAGTGGTGGGCTGGTCCTCCATAGAACTGGTGGAGTTAGCCATGATTGTTTTGCGACTGTTGAAATATAATAACGATAGTTTTATTTGAAATATGCTCGTATAAAGGTGAATAGTTGATAACTAAAATTGAAAATTGAGCAAAACCAAAAAGTTATGTGGGTGTTCCTTTAGTGGTACGCGACCACTTCGTAGCAACCGGTTCGGAATGCCGATAAATACGTGAGGTACAGCTGGTGAGAGCGATGATACATGTTTCTATCACGTGAACGAAAGATTGAAAAAATATCAGTTGCCTCATCTCACAATAAAGGAAAAGTTATTGTCGCATGCCAAAACAGAATTGAGTGAAATCTACCAAGACATAATTTTTATATACATTGGAGATCATTACAGATCATCGTTATTTCCACTGCAACGTGATTATAATCTATTTTACGTGTGAGCATAGAAACTCACTCACTCACTCTTTCACTCACTCACTCACTCACTCACTAACTCACTCACTAATTGGTGGTGGAATTACTGCTCAGTAGAAATATAAAAATTCCCCAAGCGCCTTCACCATAAGTTAGTATACATTAGTTGATCAGATGCACTTGGGGAAAGTTTCATGTTTCTACAGAAGAATAAAACAACCGTCACTATAGGTGTTGGGGTATTCAGTCAAGAGCGGTAAACAGCACAAAATTGAAATTAATTAACAAAAATATGCCTTAAAAGAGTTTCCATGAAAATTGGGTTATCGTTTTCGCGTGAAACAAGCGTTCCAACATTCTTGTTAAATTCAGCCGTAAAACCCTTTATGAAATTGACTAGAAGACCACGTTTCAGAGATCAGTGTGACACTCCTATTCTACAGTACGTCTGAAAAAAACTCGCATTCTACATACGTCTGGAAGGAAACGCACACAAACTGTATCAAAGTTTTAGGGGAAAATAAGTTTCGAAAGTTTGAACACGCGCCTAAATGAGGTTTGCATTCCAATTGGACGCCGAAAACTCTCTGAGTAACAGGAAACTGTACATACATGTAGGTTTTTGGTTGGTACAATTGGTTGTTACTCACAAAAGTTATTTGTGCGCCATTCAACTTCAAAAATGTTTTGATTTCAAATTTTGTGAAAATCTTTTCTCACATGATATATAGATAACGTACGAAAAAAAAGATAAAATAACGGATTATTAATGTATAAACCCGTTACCACAAGCACCTTGGCGTTCATGTGTTCATCAAATCTGATATAGCTTGGTCAGGGTTTCTTGTTATCAAACCTCTATTTTGGGGGTCGATTACGCACGTATGCAATGAATTAATCGCAACTTTTATGTTGTCCAAATGCTACGTGAAAGAGATTTTATTTCTCGAATTTTTGAAAGCCCGCCAAAAACACATATTTGAATTCAAACTGCGCGCCGAAAAGTTTTTGACTAACGAGAAACCCTGGATCTGCTAACGGATCCAGGTGTTTTTTCCCGAAATTGGAATGCACGCCAAAAACAGATTTTGAACTCAAATTGCGCGCCAAAAAATTCCTGAGTAATTGGTTGACTATACAGTATACAGATTACAGTCTAGTCTATACTGTATATAAAGTCTGGTCAGAGTTTCTCGTTACTCCAAATTTTTTACCGTAATCCTTTTGGCGCACATTTGAATTTCGGCGCGCATTCAAATTTATTCAAAAATTTCAGCTGTTCACATTCACACTCCGTGTGTACAACATAATAATGAACATTCCCAACTCATTAATTGTTTAGTATAAGGTTTTCAGAAAAATAATTAGTAACAAGATACCCTGACCAAGCTATAAGCAGTGCACCACTATTTTTAACGGACGAGAAGGGGGAAAGTGGTTTTCCCCTTATTTGGCAATAAAAATGGAGTTTGATCTTTAAGTTCTAAGTAAAGACTTAATTTCCGCCCATTCCCCTCTCTTTGGAAAGATTCCCATCCCTTTGGAGGTTTGGCTCGTCCGCCAGTTGCACCACTGGTTGTGTTATGGTTGCCTGCGAAGGGTCGGCGTTTGTACAGTATTTAGCACGTGACGAGTGTCGAGCTCCAACAGTTCGTATAATTTATTTCTAATGACTTACTGAGCATAGCATTCACAAGTGATTAAGGAACTAAAGTAAAAATTTCTCCGCGCTTTGTAAAACTAATCACTGCTTCCTGCTATGTAGAACGATTTTGAGCGAGCAGTTTAACGATTTCCAGAAAATTTCTTTAAAAAATCCGGTTAATTGTTTTTTTCGGTAACCATGCGCTGATTGGCCTGTAAATTTGAATAAAAAACGCGCGGCGCGCACGCGATATTCCTTTATGTGCGGCATGGTTTAGTTGAGGCGGTCGATGAAAGAAAATCCACAGAAGAGTAATTCAATTGTTATAATTACAAATATTTTTTATTGACAGTTAACCGTTCTTTTTCAGTATTACTCTAAAGACCACTCCTCAGCTCATCATGCGCTGCGTTTTTTGTAACCGAAATGAAGAACACCTTAGTCATCAGGCCGTGCCCGAAGGCACCATCCGTCCGCTCAAGTACTGGAAATGTAACAATTGCGCTAATAACGTGAACGACAGTCATCAAGTGTCCGAAACGGATCTCAAGGCATTCGCTAAGCACATGCAACGGTTTGTTGCTTTGCTTTTTGACTGCCTGACTGACTTACCGTTTGATTGACTGACTGCATGGTTGCATAAAGAATTATACCAAATTTTTTTAAATTTTTAACCCCAAAAAAGTTTTTATTGTTTACTTGACCGCATGGGCGGATGAGCCAAACCTGCAAAGAGAGGGTAATTTCGTCAAAGAGGGGGGTATAAACAGTTTTCAGGTCATTTTACCTACACCTTAGGGAACAAATTCTACTTTTTGAAAAAGGGAATTCCACTTTTCGCACTCCTTCTCGTCCGCTAGTGCCTGACCGAATTTTTAATTGATGGTTTGATTGACTGACTGACTGACTTACTGACTTTTTTAAATGACTGATTACTTGACCAACCTAATGAGTGACAGACTGACTCAGGGGTGAGCCGCTGAACCCCCCCCCCCACTTTTCTGGGCGTGCGTGTAGCCTACCGCACCTCCCCCCGAGACAAAAATTTAGGTCGCCTACCCCCCCCCCCCCCGGAACTCAAAATTTTCGAGAAAATCGGCCTCAAAACCTTGATTTCGAAGCTCATTTTTCAAAAAGTTTTGGCTGTAAGAATTTTTTTGAACAAATACGTTTTCTGGGTCAATTTTCTTGGTTAAAAACTAGAAAAAAACGGTTTATGTGATGTTTATACTTTATAATAGTAAATGTTTTAGCCAAAACAAGAAAAAACGGGCTATTTTGCGGATATTTTTCCTACCCCCTCCTTCCTACCCGTGTTTACCCCCCCCCCCCCGCTGTCAGCTGCCCCCCCCCCTTCCCCGAAATGCGAAAAAACCGGCCCACCCCTGGACTAACTGATTGCTTTTCAATTGAGTTACTGACTGGTTGATTGACCGAATAATTGATTGACTGACTGACTAACCGATTGATTTGTTGAGCTTTAATGGATTGACTGAGTAACTGACTGAAAAACTGATTGATTGATTGATATACTGACTGACTGGTTTATTGACAGATTTACCGACTGACTGACTGACCTTTTAAATGATTGACTAGCTCTATGACTGACTGACTAAATGTTTTAGTGATGATTTATAATTCTGTTTCCTTAATTAACTTCTTCAAAAAAACGAGAATGATTGAAACATTTGTTTCGAATGAACCAACAGGCAGTGTGAACTGAGCCTAGAAAACATTTTGTCTGGTCTTGACTAAAGGAATTTCCGGCCTCTTTGTTACTCCCATTCCTCTATTATTTATTTGTTCATTTGTCTCGATCATATGTGTAATTCTGGGCGCAGGTGTCGAACCGGGACAAAATAGGCATAAACGTATATGCCTGATACGCATATGCCGATACGATACGTATATGCCGGCATATATGTATCGTATCGGCATATACGTATATGCCGAATGCGCTGTTGGCATATATATGCCGATACATATATGCCAAAAGTTAGTTGTTAGCTTGTTAGGTGGATGAGAGGGTCTGTAGGCCCCACCACCCCTCATCCGCCCGTTTTGCGATTGGTTTGAAAGTTTTACTATCCCCTTCGAAGTATTACTGTTCGTTAACCCCCGATAACCTATTGTAAGGCTGGCTTGTCCGAGCAGAGCGAGGACAAGCCCGTTAACACTGCGCGGAGGTGGGATCCGTTTGAAAATTATTGCTCTGATCCCCATATACGTCTGGAGGCCGTGGCATATACGTATCGACGGCATATACGTATATCCGATACATACATATATGCCGGCAAAGACGTATAAGCCAAAAAAAATTCGGCCATTAAACTGCCTGCATATGCGCATATTATAGAACATCGGCTGATCGGCACATACGTATAATCCCAATAATCGGCATATACGTATATGCCTTTTTTACCCCCGAATCGGCACCTGACCCCAATTCTGATCTGATCTGATTATATATAGTGTGACCTACTAGCTGAAGGTTTGAACTGAAGAATATGCCTTGAACATCTGATGGATTTTGTTCAGCCTGCCCCGCGAACTACACGAGCAACTGCGGGTGGAGCCGGACTCACTGCGCGATCGTATTGTACTGGTCAACAACGCCGGTACAAAATGGTACTGCCATGCGTCGGTGGTCAGTCTCGAGTCGCCCACGCTGGCCGCATTTTACCATGGTTGGATGGTTGATAATCGAAATGACTTTAAAGTAATTTCACTGGCCGGAAGTGAAGAATAGCGTGGAAGTATTCCGCGAACCAAAAATATGTGTGAAGTGAATTAGTCAGAAGCAAGTTTACTGTTTTGTATTGCGCTCTGGCGGACGAGCCGAACCTCCAAACAGAAGGGATTTATGCCAGAGAGGGGAATTAGCAGTTCTGATGTCGTTCGTTTTACTTACACTTACACTACACCTTTTGAATAACAAATTGCACTTTCCAGAGCGTGGAATATTCCTGGTCCGCTAGCTGATGATAATCGAAATGATATGGATTGTAGTGTTTGAAATTAAATATCGGCATTTAACATTAATCCGTAGGTCAGATATGGACATATGTATGTGTGAGCACTAGCGGACGAGATGGGGTGGGGAAAGTGGAATTCCCCCCTCTTTGGCGTTTTCAAAATGTAGAGTTTGTTCCCTAGACCTAGAGTGTAGGGAAAATGGCTTGAAAACTGTCAATTCCCCCTCTTTGAAGAAGTTCATACCCTTTGGATTATTAGCTCGTACGCCACCAGTGTGTTGGGGTCGGGTTGGGTAGGCCCTCAACTCACAAGAATGGTGAACCACATACGGTGAGAGATAAGGTGGTTTGGTATTTCTCCTGCTTACACCAGGATACGGAAACGGAACGCATCTCCAGTCTCAGAGTCTGCTCCAAACCATGTTCACGAGTATCAGTGGTAATCGTATGTGTGCGTACCGAGCTATATCGAGTGTGTCTTCACCCGTACGCTGACCGCCACCACCTAACCCAGCAGCCAAGAGTCGAACCCGGGACCTGGCGATCCAAAGTCTAACACTCAACCAACTGAGCTAGGCGGCTGGTCCACCAGTGTGTGCGTGAGTGAATTGTTCAAAAAGTGAATTTCATTACTTGTCTCACTCAACCCACTCATTGACGTGGATTATCCATTTATGCCTCATTCAAATCAGAATTTTCAAAGTTTCCCAATCCATGTTCCAGGTCCCTTCACGACTGCCAACGACAAAGAGACCGAGTTTGTGCTGAAGGATGCCGGTGCCGGTGAGGCTGTCGTGGACGATCTGCTGGCGTGGATGTATTGTCGCAAACTGCCGGCTGTTAAGGTGAGAGAGCACTGGCGGACGAGCTAATCCTCCAAAGGGAGGGGAATCTCTCCAAAGAGGGGGAATTTTCAGAAATCAGGCTATTTAACCTACACCTTGAGGAACAAACTCTACTTTTTGAAACAGCCAAAGAGGGGGAATTCCACTTCTCCCTCCCCTTCTCGTCCTCTAATGTGAGAGAGTGAGTGAGTAAATGATTGGATGAGGAATCACATGTGCCAATTCACATTCGCGTAAATGAACGATTTGATGTATGAATGTATCTATTTTAGTGAGAAGTGACGTTGATAAGTGTGGGAGTGGAGTGGCGTCAATATTTTCAGAACTTGGCCGGTTTCACTCGCTTGGGTGACTATCTAGTCGTTCGCGACATCAAGGAGGCCATCGTGGTTGTGATGAAATCAGCGGTTGCCAAGGAAAAATCGCTGGTTGGTTGTGGGTCCGTCACGAAAACCTTATCTCAGCTTTCATGTGGTTAAAATTTTTTCAGCCAGCCAGCCGTCCAATAGCTCTCCATAGGGGTGGCCCACTGGGGGGGGGGGGGGGCAGGGGTAACCCCCATTTTTTTAGGGCGGGCGGGTAGCCTACACCCACCCCGAGACAAAAATTTATGTCGCCTACCCCTAAATTTTCGAGAAAATCAGCCTCAAAACCCAGTTTTGAAACTTGGGCTGTGAGAATTTTTTTTTTAGAAAAAAAACGTTTTATGGGTCAATTTTCTTGGTTGAAACTTGAAAAAAAACGTTTCATGTGATGTTTATACCTTATAATAGGAACATTTTAAAAAAAGCAAAAAGACGTGTTTTTTACGAAAAATTTTTTCTACCCTTTTCCAGTCATCCTTGGAATGGGGGACATTCACAATTCAATAAACTGATTGCAGTCGGTGACGCAGCTGTTCGATGTGATGAACGCACTGACCGACTGCAACCATCAGGACATACTCGTGCAGTCGCTCAACTTTTTGACGATGTGATCATGTGAAGGAAGCCAAGTGATTGGTATAGCTCGTTCATGGTATCTTGTTACTTGAACTAATCTTTATAAAACCTTTACTGCTCATACAAAGATTAAGGCGTAGTATTCGCATAATGTACGAATAACATGTCGGAATCAGTTTTTCTCCCAAAAAAATGCCAGCAGAAAAGGTTTGCAAAAAAGGTTAACAAGAAACCTTGAAACGGCTATATAGCTTTCGTGATATATTGTGCGAAATTGGGGAGCACTTTCGTGTTTTGTTTCCCTGACTGAATTGGATCCTTGTATTGTAAGTCATTTTCATAAATGACATTTTTTTACATTTGTTTTTATGATTTAGTGTGGTTGTTCTAAATTTCCTAAAGCAAGTGACAAGGATAGTGCAATAATGATCAGATTACCCTAAATCTACATACCGTCGTCCATCAATATCTAATAATTGATTTTGAATGCGCGCCATTTGTTCCCATGTTTTTTCCCTGTTCAAAATAGAGATTTTTTAGGACAAATTAGGAATCGGCAGTATTGAGGCCATTTCACCCACACCTTAATGAACAAATGCTAGTTTTTGGAACAGCCAAGGAGAGGATCTCTGATTCCTCTCTCCTCCTCGTCCGCTAGTAGTCTTAGGCATCACTAATCTGTGGGTGTGGTTCGGATTTCTACTTTTTGCATAGCTTGTGTAACATTTTTAATTGTCAAATTTACAAAATTTAAATGCGCGCCATATTTCAGATGAATCTTGCTCTTGGTAAGACCTTTCTCTGCACGTTCAGATTTTCCGAGGCCGAGGGTACAAGTTCGTCACTCTAAATTACACGAACAGTCTAAGTAACCTGGCGTGCATTCACACCCTGTACCACTGGCGGGCAAGCCGAACCTCCAACGGTAGGGGAATCTCTCCAGAGAGGGGGAATAAGCACAAATTAATTCATTTTACCCACACTTTAAGGACAAACTATTCTTTTTGAAACTGCCAAAGAGGAGGGAAGTCAACTTTTCCGTTGTTCCCTCGTCCGCTGGTGCCCTGTACTGTTTGTCTCATTCATGTTTCAATTTCAATCATTGTGATTTTCTAATAACTGTTGATTTCAAAATCCACGGTGGAAATTCTCATTTCGTTTCCGGGTTCATGTGTATTTCCTTCCTATTACGGCAGAAATAAATGCCATATCTTCCATGTGTTGATTCATTTCTTTATTATCAGAATTCGGTTTTTTATTATATTTTATGTAACATCATCATTATCATTTAATTGATAGTTTTGGATCGACGAGCAAGTCACGACCGACTCGAACTGCAAACTTTATATTCGCACCAAAACTTATTTTTCGATGATATCCTGTTGGTTTTCCATGTTG
>OZ038447.1:3371720-3375463 GCA_964036265.1 Daptonema setosum | reverse complement strand
TGTTCCGTTGCTTGGCTGGTATTGGTGCAAATGGCGGACGGACCAATCCTCCAAAACCGAGGGGAAATCCGTCACAGAGGGGGAATTGGCAGTTCTCAGGCCGTCTTAGCTACACCTTAAGGGACAAACTCAACTTCCTGAAGACGCCAAAGAGGGAGAATTCCATTTTTCCCAACTCTTCTCGTCCGCTAGTGCCTGGTGCAGTGAATGACGCATAGGCGCATTCATTCCACAACACTCAGGCACATCTGCGGCCGGCTGTCGTTCGGCACTACAAAAACGCTATATTTCCGTTCACGTTTCAGCACACTGTCGGTTAAATAAAACCAAGTCAAGTATCGACTTATTCATGGTCCGGAGTCATTGGGTTACTCGTTCAACTACCCCATTGGCACAAACTTGACTATAAAATCTATAACTTTTGGTAATGATAGTGCGGTTGCTGATTCTCATTTTTTTACAGCGATCCGATTGATCTATAAAAAGTAGTATTATTTCATCAGTATTATTTCATCAGGAGGCTAAAATTAGAAGTTAGTCATATCTGGTGAATTAGTTATACATACCTCTGTAAGAATTTTCTATGCATTTTTTGCCAAAAGAAATGAGAGCAGTGCAACATTGGTTAGCGCGTCAGCAGCTAGAGCTGAAGGTCGTGGGTTCGAGTCCCACCAGGAAGCTGAATTTTTTCAGCTATTCTGGTGATGAACTGTCTATCACTCTTATGTCTGGAAAACACATACACATGGACAATCATTCCATTCAGATATCCTAGATAAAAGTTACGTGCATTCAAGCTCTGTCTCCTAATCAAAGGAGAATGGTGTAAGATTTAATTTTCCCTTTCTTTTGGTTGTTGTGGCTGGGTAGGCATTGTTGACATACATTTCACTCCTGAAGTTAACTGCCAACTCAAAAAAAAACTTAGTAGAATTTCGTCTAAGGCAGTGAATCGGCAGTTTTGGGATCAGTCTGCTCAAACAACTAAGTTCTACGTTTTAACCATTCTGATATGGTATTAGTGTGCTTTATGGCTTCAGTTAATGAAAAATTCCAAATAAGAAAAAAGAAAAAAAGGGAATTCTACGTTGCCTCCCATTATTTTTGCTAGTTTCTAAAGCTAAAACTGTGCACTGAGTTTGGTCGTACGTAAATACAGTACGTAAGCATACGTTTTATGCTAGTATCCTAAATACGTACAAATATTTCGGCGCAACATCAACATATGATGATGAGTCATTTACGTTTCAACAACCGTTGATAGTGCACATATAAACGCACTGGCTGTCGTTTGTTGTTGACGAGCGTCACAACTTGGTTCAGGTTTCAGCGTATGCATCGTTAGATAAAACAAATCGGGTTCGTGGTTATGATATGGTCCGGAGTCTTTGGGTTATCCGTGCCACTATACTTTCCCATTGACACAAACTTGACTATATTTTTGGTTCGGGATGTTGGTTTAGAGGGTGGTAGTTGCAGCTCTTCCACGAAAAAACCGATACATATATGTACACCGAAAATGTTATATTTACTGTTAGGGAAAAGTTAATACGACTGTCTGATTGACGAGCTTACTGAAGTTCTGCATTCGTGAGTGCACTGACGAAAAGCTTGGCAAATGGCATTAGTGAATGTCTGTTTGACTGACTGACTAACTGACTGACTGACTGACTGACTGACTGGTTGACTGACTGAATAACTGCCTTACTGACTGACTAAATAACTGACTGGCGGACTGACTGAATGAGTGAGTGAGTGAGTGAGTGAGTGAGTGAGTGAGTGAGTGAGTGAGTGAGTGAGTGAGTGAGTGAGTGAGTGAGTGAGTGAGTGAGTGAGTGAGTGAGTGAGTGAGTGAGTGAGTGAGTGAGTGAGTGAGTGAGTGAGTGAGTGAGTGAGTGAGTGAGTGAGTGAGTGAGTGAGTGAGTGAGTGAGTGAGTGAGTGAGTGAGTGAGTGAGTGAGTGAGTGAGTGAGTGAGAGTGAGTGAGTGAGTGAGTGAGTGAGTGAGTGAGTGAGTGAGTGAGTGAGTGAGTGAGTGAGTGAGTGAGTGAGTGAGTGAGTGAGTGAGTGAGTGAGTGAGTGAGTGAGTGAGTGAGTGAGTGAGTGAGTGAGTGAGTGAGTGAGTGAGTGAGTGAGTGAGTGAGTGAGTGAGTGAGTGAGTGAGTGAGTGAGTGAGTGAGTGAGTGAGTGAGTGAGTGAGTGAGTGAGTGAGTGAGTGAGTGAGTGAGTGAGTGAGTGAGTGAGTGAGTGAGTGAGTGAGTGAGTGAGTGAGTGAGTGAGTGAGTGAGTGAGTGAGTGAGTGAGTGAGTGAGTGAGTGAGTGAGTGAGTGAGTGAGTGAGTGAGTGAGTGAGTGAGTGAGTGAGTGAGTGAGTGAGTGAGTGATAGAGTGAGTGAGTGAGTGAGTGAGTGAGTGAGTAAGAGAGAGAGAGAGAGAGTGAGTGAGTGAGTGAGTGAGTGAGTGAGTGAGTGAGTGAGTGAGTGAGTGAGTAAGTGAGTGAGTGAGCAAACTAATAACAATGCTTGTTGAAAATGTTTGGTAATATTGCTCAACACTACCGTATTACATAAGAGTACATACTGCGGATAGTTTCTTGTCAGTGTTCCTATTACTCGACAGAGTACTCTGCTTTTTCACGATTTGACTGGTTTTACTAACAATGGAGATAACCTTCCATGAAACTGATGTCTTCCTCGTGTATGGAGGCAATCATTTATTCAATCGTCTGTCATCTGCTAACTTGTCATATTTCCTGCTTTTATGGAACAATGTAAACTTTCATCACAATTTTACACGGCAGAAACTCATCTTCGACTATAACAGTCTTTTTTCCGTTGCTTGGCAAATGGCGCAAATGGCGGACGAGCTAATCCTCCAAATGATGGGGAATTCCGTCAAAAAGGGGGAATTGGCAACTCTCTGGCAATCTTATCTACACCTAAGAGACAAATTCAACTTCTTGAAGACGCCAAAAAGGGGGAGTTCTATTTTCCCATCCCTTCTCGTCCGCTACGGGTGCCGGGTGCAATGAATGACGCATAGGCACTTCCATTCCCTGACAGTCAGGCATATCTACGGCCGGCTGTCGTTCGGCATTTTCAAGGCGCTAAATTTCCTTTCACGTTTCAGCACACTGATGGTTAAGTAAAACCAAGTTAAACATTGCTCAAATCATGGTCCGGAGTCATTGGGTTATCATGTCCACTACCCCATTGGCACAAACTTGACTATAAATTGTATATTTTTTTGTAATGATTGTGCGGTTGCTGGTTCTCATTTATTAACAGCGATCCGATTGATCTATAAAAAGTAGTATTATTTCATCAGGAGGCTAAAATTAGAAGTTAGTCATATCTGGTGAATTAGTTATACCTCTGTAAAACTTTTCTATGCATTTTTAGCCAAAAGAAATGAGAGCAGTGAAACACTCTTATGTCTGGAAAACACATACACATGGACAATCATTCCATTCAGATATCCTAGAGAAAAGTTTCGTGCACTCAACCTCTGTCTCCTAATCAAAGGAGAATGGTGTAGGATATGATTTTCGCTTTTTATTTTGGTTGTTTTCGCTTGGCACTCTTGACACTCTGAATTTTACTCTTGAAATGAACAGCCAACTCTTAAAAGGTAGTAGAATCTCGTCAACGGCAGTGAACTTGGAGTTTCGAGATCATTCTGCCAACAACTTAATCGAATAATTCCTTCGTTTTAATACGGCCAAAGAAGGGGAATTTCACTTTTCT
>OZ038447.1:3329220-3366720 GCA_964036265.1 Daptonema setosum | reverse complement strand
GATGGTTGTTGGGAGGGTACCGTTGAAACTCACCGAAATTTTATCTCTCTGAATGTCAACTCACCGAAAACTATATCACCAAACTTAATTCACCGAAAATACACTCACCGACTTTGATCTCCCCGAAATTACATTCACCGAATTTTCGAATTTATGTGAGATGATTTTCGGTGGTTTCAAATTCGGTGATATGATTTTCGGCTTTAGTGACGTGCCCAGTTGAAATCGTGCTGAGATTCGGGGGTATCGTACCATAACATTTACAAGCCTAAAGTTCTCTGATGGTTTAGCATCCAGATTCAGGTTTGGAAACCCAGTTGACTTTCGTTTCCAACATCAATAGTGAAAGGTGGGAGACCCATGGTAGTTTTTTTTAAATAATGACATTCCGGTGGTGTATTTCCGCGATGATACAAAATATTTTTTATTTACCTTATGGTATGACCCTATGGTACCTATGTATATATCTCGGATCGGAGATTAAAATTTGCATGTGCTAGTTTTTAGTGATTGTCCATAGGAATGTTGTTAGTTGCAGATTTTTGGTTATTTTGAATCTTCAGTTGATTAGTCCGTTGCATGTGTGTATGATAAATGTAGCGTCTCACAGAAAATAACCACACAAAATGACCAGTCAAATTCAGTCTCTTCAATCAATTAAGGATGCTATAGTCCAAAATGAATTACTGTTCCAAGATATGCATATATTTTTTGGTCAATGCAATATTCGTTTCGTGAATTTTTCGGGCTATACTCAACGAATTCTGAAAATGTTGGCAGCAAATTGATGATAAATGCCTACTCTCTCACACGTCACACAAAATAGACAAAAAAAAATGCTGAAAAGTGAAACGTCTTTGCTGGACTAGTAACTCATTTCGATTTATATGCGCTATGTAGTTTATACTTCAAATTACACAGTATACTTTACTTTACACTTTACTTTACACTCGGCAGCTTCCCAAGACGGTCAGTGGTCATCGTGGTCAGAGTGGACGGTCTGCAACTCCAATTGTGGGGTCGGCGAACAAACCAGGTTTATACTTCGGAGTTATACTAGAACTTTATTTCACTCCAGTTTACTTCGTTTTTCTTGTTTACTTCAGTTCACTTTACTTTACTCTACCCTACATATCTTGTAAATTGTGGATTTGTAGATTTGTAAAACAAACCGAAGTTATACTCGAACTTCATATTTTACATTACTTCTACCTAAGGGTTTCTTATTTATAAGTGTTTGATGTTTTTTTCGTTCCTTATTTACTTTCCTCGCAAGCCTCACCTCACCACGCTATGGGAGCACTGATCGCACTCACCAGATCAATAACAGTCTGTTTTCACATTTCTGAGATTTGAACTAAAATCTAATATTCTGGCTATATCCTTTGTTAAAACCTACATATGTATCAGTTCAGATAAATGATTTAGTCCGTTGATTTCAGAACCCGCACTCGTACGAATCACTCACCTGGAAATACAGTTATACCCTTTAAAAGAGCATACTCTTTATAGCCTCTTTTATGATCTACTCCCTTGATTTTAGAACCCGTACCTGTACCAATCCCTCGGCTGGTAACGGCGGCCTACCCTGTATGGGTTCACCTACTTTAAGCAAAGCCTGTCAACCTTATGCAGTACCCTAGCTTAACCTACTCCAACCTATCTTAACCTACCCAGTCATATACTAAACCTATACCAATTTAATTTTATGATCTACCCCTTATTTTCAGAACCCGTACCTGTACCAACCCCTCAGCTGGTAACGGCGGCCTACCCTGTATGGGACCATCCACATTGAACAAAGCCTGTCAACCTGATAAACGGACACCTTGTAGTACACAAATCAAAACCGAACAACGCCTGGAGCAGTTGAGCCGATCGCACGACTGGGAATCCTGATTTTGTACTTTTTTCTATTTTTCGATCTATTATATAGTATTTTTAATTGATTAGGAGACTGGATGAGAATTTGAATTGGCGCCGTTTTTTCCTTGGTGAAACTTTCCACGTATAGGCCTCGTACAGTAATTGGTTATAAGAAAATCCAAAACATGGCACAGAAAATTCCTTGCTTGAAAATCCGGTTCTGGACTTGAGAATCTGGTTCTGGCCATGCCATGGGTTTTCGCAGTTTTAAACCATTTATTATAATCAATTATGAGGCCTATATTTGTACATAGCGTGGTCATGTGTTCTTTTTATCAAAAACATGTAGTTTTACATCCGTCACCACATTTACAAGGAATTTGTTAAAACTTTTCACCTTTTTTGACTACATCCTACATACATACAGTATGTCAAACGTGTCGTTGAAAAAAATACTTTTCCCGAAAACCAGCTACAAAAGTAAAAAAAGCCAAATTTCAATTGCAGTCTTCCAATCAATTGACAATACTATACTTTAATCATTACCCGTTGCATGTGAAACTGAGAATGCTCATAAATTTTTTTATATAAAATACTAATAATAATAATATTTTATGTCAAGTGGAACTGGCAGTGAAACAGTTTTTTGTATTTTCTGTTTTGTCTGAAGTTTTTCTAGAATAATTATATATTTTTTCTTGCCCGTCCGTTGGTTAGCATTCCAAAAATGCCTGAATGTTTTTGTTTCCCAGTTGTTCGTTGTTATCTTTTATTCCCTATACCTCACCTTGTCATTAGGTAATGTCGAAAGTTGTCAAGGTGATGTTTCAATTTAAATAAATTCTAGAAAGTGAAGATTGAGTGTTACTGCCTTCTTTGATCAGTGCTTTAAGCCTTCGTTAATCAATATGCAGAACTTTATGGAAAATTTCTTATTAATGAAATGTAAATCACCTCGCAGAAACCATAATGTTGTGTCTTTTTGTTAGAAAACCTTGATTTGTATGTATTCGAATTTAGTCTCTAAATACACTGTGGCTGTTATAATTGCCACATTTTGTCAGTGAAATTATATAATTTACTATGTAGCTGTGTACCAAAATATTTCCCCACCCAAACCCGAAATGAGTGTTAGATTCAGTCAATGATGTACAGAATTTATCCTATAATATACATTTCTACATGAAGCCCGTATGTTGTTTCTGCAAGCAAAAATGGTGCCCAAAATGTCTGATAATGAAACATCCGACAATGTCAGTGTTAACACGCACATCATTCATCATCACTCCAAGCTATACTGTGTTGAACTATGTTGTCAACCGAGTTGAGTTGAGGCTAGTGATGTTTCTTTATCAGACGTTTTGGGCAACATTTTTGCTTGCAGGAACAACATACGGGCTTCAATATCAATTTTTATTATGTTATATAGTCCAATTAACGTTTTCTGTCTCTCAGAAATTTTTCTGTATCCGGTCCGAAAATTCGGCGCGTTTTCAAATATTCAAAAACACAATTGGGTATTTGTGGGGCCCATTTGTCTTTGAATAACAATCAAACGACAAAGTTTTTATACCGAACTTCGTTGTCGAACCGAAAGTCTTCTGTGAAAACAAAAGTGGTTGGATTTTGAATTTGGTCTTTTAATCAAATGAAAGTTTTATTCATGTGAGATTAAGAGTTTACAGAATCTTACGGTAGTGACATGATACGTTGATTGACCCATAATTTAATGTTTATATACGAATTACAGCCCGGCGTCTTTCAATGATTTGTACAAAATATTCCTTTATTTTTCTCTCAGTATATTTTCTATTGATTTGCATTTATTGTCTTTCACACCAGGTTGACGTTGGTTTTTCTTGGATCAAAATTTAGAATAAAAAAACTTGAAATACTGAAACTAAGCCTTCATATGCTATTTCGATAGCTATATATTACGCGATGGGTTTTTTCAGGCTAATTATGGAGAATATCAGATTTGGTTACTTTATGAATTCGAAAAACTATATATTTTAAGACATTTTGCTTTATTCTGCATAACATTGTAAGTTTATTTTCTTTATGTTCCCCTTGTTTTTGATACAATTATGCGAATTGTGATTTCTCTGTGCAATCTTCGTATGTGATTACTCGTGATGTTCTGATTGATTATTGTTTGTGATAAATATACTGATTTTGTTGTTTTAATACATGTGAGAATTCAGATTTATATTATAAATGAAATAAATGAAATCAATTTGGTTATCATGATTTTTTGTCAAGCTTACAGTAGTCATGATGGCTCAAGTGTTAATCGTACCCATTCCGTTGAAAAGATTCAATTTACAACCAAGTAAAAAAATCAATCAAGTCAAAAAATGTTTAACCAAGTCAAAAAATAATCAACCAAGCCGGGGTTTTCACACAATGCATAATAAAATCACCTATAGCACCCGTATTTCATTATAACAAATGAATAAGATTTTTCCCAGTCTTGATGTGTACATGCCTATGTCACTTCATGCCGGGAAATAATCTTACGACTAAAAAATTTGTCTCAGATTCGGGACAAATTTCGAATTCGATAGTTTTCGACGTCAAACGTGCTACATTTATTACATACTTCAATTTTATAATTTTTAATATAATAATAGAACCTAATTTATTTTTCATAAACACGAAATTTAAACATTTTAAACAAAACATTTTCGAAAAAATTGGAGAAAGTATTCAATAGGCAGGGAATGAAAATAATAAAATTTATGCGTGGTGAAAATCTTATTCACTGGAAATTCGTCGGTCGTAATTCGGATTTGTTTTTTCTCATAATGAGTTACGGAGGCTATACATCAAGGGACGGCCGCTAGGCCGTTCCCTTAATATGGTTCGATTAAGATAAGCTTTTTTGCAGATATCTCGATCTAGCCTCATCTTATCAACTTCTAGTCTGTTTCATCAGTTTTCTCGTACAATTCTACATCTTTTGGCTATTTTTAACCCCGTAGGGAATATTTTTCATTTTTCAGGTCCAAAAATGATGAAAATGCGATTTTCCGTTTTTTTTCTCATCAAAAACGGTGTATGGGAACTGGGTAAGACCTGTAAAGCTGAAAAGCTGAAAATTGGTACATAGGTCAATTTCACGCCCCGAACACGATTTCCTGAGTGTCACGGAGATCGGATGAAGCTTTCCATCATTTTTGAGGGATTTTACGAAAAAAAAGTCAAAAATCGCAGGCAAAATGAAGAAAGAATTGTTGTATGAGCGATAGGGTGGTTCGATCGAACTGAAATTTTAACTGGATGTGTATTACATATGCCGAAATACGATCCGCTATTCAATTCAGCTATTTGTTGAAACACACAAAAAACGCCACGGGTTATGTAAGAGGAAAAATTAGCGAAAAATATCACAACAGCTCTATTCCTCGTGACAAACTTATCGAATGGCCATAAAAACTAGCCTATCATTTGCGGAATCAAATTTCATTATGACCACTTTCCGACACATTTTCCGATAAAATCATCGTACTTTGACAAAAACTTGAAGAAACTGATGTAGAAAGTTTCAACGTTTTTGACGATTTTTGCTCTTTTGAAAATCAGATTATCTCCAGATTTAAAGCCTTGACACCCATTGTATTATCTGAATGTCTAGAATGACTGAAGCTGTATCGAATACAGAAAAGATGATTCTCTGCGCATTCTCAAAAAATATTTATGAGCCGCCAAAAACCGGTGAAAATTCAAGTTCACTTATTCACGCTGTTTCAGCCACATTTGATTTCAAAATTTTTATTTATACAGAAACCGGAAAAACTTCATTTTTACAGGAGGTATAGAGAGAGTACATTTCTAATAGACTGTATTTTTAAAACCTGATCAGTCCCTTTAAATAATTTTTTATGATCCGTCAAAATGTACAGAAATGAAGAAAAATGGGTCAAAAAATTTTTACCAAGTAATTTTTTTTTCTTCGTTTCTAGACGTGTACCAACATCAATAAAACACCTCAAAACTTTATTATAAAGGTTCTGGAAGTAAGGAAAAAATTTCAAGAGTCACTTGGTACATTTTTCAAGTACAGCTCGGCGCTTACCTAATAATAGTCAAGTTTTGAAGCTATTTTCACACTAGATAAAATGATAAATTTATGATTTGAAACTAGGTTTGATGTAGCAAATCAACTTTTAAAATATTTTTCATCAAGGTAGTCAAGTGGATAGTGGGTTTGCAAGTTAAACGAGTGGTGCTGGGTTCAAAACCCCTGAAAATCTAAAACAACGAAAGTGTTAATTTGTTTTAATTTTGATATTATATACTTCTCCCGAACTTTAAATGTATATATTAGATATAATAAGGCAGCTTTTAACTCTCTATATTACTAACCCAGGGATTTTTTTCATCATTATGTCAATTATTTTTAATGTCTCCTTTTACAAGCAAAAAATTGAAGGGGCCTCGCAAACGATCACTGTTCACAAATAATATTGTAATTCAATATCCGAAAATCTAAAGTTATAAAAGGGCTGAAGTAGATGAATCTTATGAAAAATTTTCAACTCATAGAGCATTTTTGTTACATTAGCACATATAGGCCTCATAATTGATTATAAGAAATGGTTTAAAACTGCGAGAACCCATGGCATGGCCAGAACCAGATTCTCAAGTCCAGAACCGGATTCTCAAGCAATGAATTCTCTGTGCCACGTTTCAGCCACTTTTTTATCATCCTTTGAACCAGATTCTCAAGTCCAGAACCGGATTCTCAAGTAAGGAATTTTCTGTGCCACGTTTTGGGTTTTCTTATAATTAATTACGAGGCCTATATATGTATTTAGTCTACATACTGTACATACCTGTGATTTGTTCACACATAAAAAAGTTATAGACAAGCAACTAAAAATGCCCTGAAGGCATGTGGAGTAACGAATATGATTCGATCCTGGCTAGTCCAATCGTGAAAAAGTATGAGACAAGAAATTTTATTCTCATATTTTAAATAGTCTGATCGTGAAAAAGCAGGAAACAAGATTTGCGATGAATCACGAAAAAAGTTTGTACTTCATTAAGTCAAGAATCAAACCAAATTACACGAAACATATTTGGGACTTTTCGGTGAAACCCAAATCCTTTATTTCGTCTAGCTCGTTGTGAGCATGAGTCATTTTACTTCGGTTTGTCCGTTTGTGTGACAAGGCTGTCACGAAACTTTTTTTTATTTCATTTTCATTCAATAATGATGGTTTTTGATAATATGATCTATTTATGATAATGATTTTTTAAAAGATATTTATGGTTTAAAATTGAATACCAGCAATTTGAATAAGAACAAATGTTTCCACAACAATCGTGAAAAGTCCCAAATATGTTTCGTGTAATTTGGTTTGATTCTTGACTTAATGAAGTACAAACTTTTTTCGTGATTCATCGCAAATCTTGTTTCCTGCTTTTTCACGATCAGAATATTTAAAATATGAGAATAAAATTTCTTGTCTCATACTTTTTCACGATTGGACTAGCCAGGATCGAATCATATTCGTTACTCCACATGCCTTCAGGGCATTTTTAGTTGCTTGTATGTATATATTCTGAATGTGCATATTCCCTTTCTTCGTCATATTATTTTTATCGACATTTTCAGTAGCATACAAGAAGCGGAAAGAAAAGTGGAATTCCCCCTCTTTGGCGGTTTCAAAAAGTCGAATTTTCCCCTCACAACAGTGTAAAACGGCCTGATTTCTGCCAATGCCCCCTCTTTGATAGGATTCCCCTCCCTTTGGAGGTTCGGCTCGTCCGCCAATGGACACGTTCTATATAATTTTTTATTACCTAAGCTTTCATGATAGACAAACTCGCTCATCCCGAACACGTTTTGTCGTGTGAACAAACAAATCATGTGAACATGCAACAATCAACACCTGAAGCATGAGTGCATTCATAGTGCGCTGACTGATTGAATGACTCACTCACTTACTCACTCACTCACTCACTCACTCACTCACTCACTCACTCACTCACTCACTCACTCACTCACTCACTCACTCACTCACTCACTCACTCACTCACTCACTCACTCACTCACTCACTCACTCACTCACTCACTCACTCACTCACTCACTCACTCACTCACTCACTCACTCACTCACTCACTCACTCACTCACTCACTGATGAACGTAATCACATACCTTTCGCTCATCTTCATGCTCCGTCAAAGTGAAAGCGATTGTCACTATTTGTAACATAATGCTAGGTTGATTGACGTGTTTGATCATATCAGTGACAACGCCGATTTCGGTTGCGGTGGCAAAAAAATTAATACAACGTGAAATATTTATTTGTTTCATTTTTTCTGTCGTGGAAATAGTTTTATGGTTTCCAGTTAGAGATATAAACAGACATAATTTCCTTCCTCTTGGAGAAAGTTATTACAAACCAACTGGCTTGCACAACCGCCACTTTCGAGGTGACAATCGGTTTCGGATAACTTTCGGCGAACAGAAAAAAGGTTACATGATGCCGTTCACTTAGCATAGTACCGGGTGTGCCAATTTAACAATAACATTCTAAAAAAATTATGCTGTTGATGTTGGTTCTTCATTCAAAACATCAAAAATGTTTCCCAGATGACTGATGATGAAACATCATTAAACTCAACTCGATTTAACTTAACAGTTTATAACATAGTTTATCACAGTGAAAAATGAAGTGGTGAAGATTAAGGCCTTCGTTAACACTGGTTGTCTGATGCCACTTCTCAAATCTACTATACCTTTTTGAAAAAATTGGTTTGGTTGAGTTTATTGGGTCACCCTGTATACATCATTATACGTATAAAGTTATTGTCACATCTTCTGACACATGCTTCATGTTAGCAACACCCTTTGGCGGATAATCTCTTTTAACCCAGACCAAATTCCCCAAGGTTAAAAGCGGTTCCCATCTTACAATCAATCGCTCCTAATCTTTAAAAAAAATGAATTGCAAATTCGATTACCAAAAGCAGGGGATTTTTTCATACTTTTTATCGTTCATCCGCTCTCGCTGCACAAGCTTACCAGTCAAAGCCCGTGAGCGATCTTCGCGTGAAAGGTGTGAGACGATTGGAAGGTGGGTGGCGGATGGTTAGATACAAAAAGTGGGCGGAGTCTTGGTGAAATGGGTAAATTAGAAGCAATCTCAAAATGTGATGATAAACAAAAATTATAATTTAATAAAAAGGTAGATTGTCCTAAGTTTCGCTGTTTCATTCCTCGCCGCCGTTTCACACGTGCGGCAAAGGGTTGTTTGTTATTAATTTTTAATGCGATTATGAGGATAAGCGGTGTAAACTAGCATGTTTCACTTGTGGTTGTGTAAATTAGCGCGTTTCACACTTGTTGCATGCACGATTAGCATGACAATGATTAATAGGTGGGTTGGGATGATTTATGTAGCTAATAACCGGTGTTTTAATCTGCTTGGGATTTAAGGATTTGGTTAAGGTTAGTTGTAAGTCACTTATAAGTACTGAACAAGTAATAGGGTGTTTTATGTAGAATAGTTAATAATCGGTGTGGTAATCTGCTTGAGATCTAAGGATTAGGTTAAAGTTAGTTGTAAATGACTTACAAGTTACTGATGAAAAGGTAATAGATGGGTTGGGACGTTTTATGTAGCTGGCTATATGTAATAACCAGTGTGGTAATCCTAATCATTCAATCGGGATCTAAGAGTTAGTTACAAGTTATAGGGGACTTAAGTATAAGTTACTAAGTTAGGTAATAGATGGTTTGGGATGTTTTATGTATCCTAGCTATGTAATAACCAGTGTGGTACTAGCGGACGGGAGAGGGGGGGGGGGGGGGGGTGGAATTCACCTTTCTTTGGCGGTTACGAAATATAGTTTTTTCCTGTAAGATAGTCTGATTACTGCCAATTCCCCCTTTGTGGAAAAATTCCTTTCGATTTGGAAGTTTGGCTCGTTCGCTAGTGCAATGTGGTAATCATGCTTTGCTTTGATTGGGATCTAAGGATAAGGTGAAAGTTGCTTACAGTAGTTACTTACTCGAATACCATTGTGTAACTGGTTTTCGCTAACCCTCCGCTATTGTTTCATATTAGGTTTCACCTATTTCATTGCTTGATAACAAATTTTTTGATCTCCATTTTATAAATTGTTCGTATATTTTAACAGCGAATTTGAACAAGTAGGATTGCGGGTACATAGTTCTTTCTGGTTAAAACTCATCTACTGCCCCTCAGTTGAGATAACTGCATAAATTGATAAAAAACCTGATTCAGCTAACCTTGTCCTGTCTTGTAAGAGTATTCAAATAACATTGTCTTTTAAGAGAACTTTCACATGCTTCCTAAAATTCATCATTCTTCAGATCCATTAGAATTTTTTGTCAATTTGTCAGACAAATTTGTTGTCACATGTTCTTTTGACTCTTTTCGAATTTATTACAGTTGGTGTTGGCTTACAAATATTTATTCACAAGATTGTTCATGTTTCACAGGCAACAAAAGACAAAAAAATTTTTTTCTCCAGCTAACATTTATCATTTAGTCATCGAGTCACATAGTTATACACGCTTATTAATTTCGTAATGCCGATTTCGTACAGTCAACCAATGATCAAAGACTCATGGAATCATGAATAAGAATCAAGCATTAGAGTTGCATAACCAACCAATAATTTACAAACAACAGCCACCATTTCACAACCTGTTCTCAAGGTAGATGAACTTATAAATAACATGATAACCGAAAGATTCCACCAAGTTTCTTGTTGCGCGCATTCGCGGGAACTTGTTGCGCAACTTCCAGTTTCTTAATGTTATGTTATGTTATGCCATGAAAAAACACGTGGCGGATGATGTAGGACTTTCCTGTGTTTTACAAATTTTCTGTGATTTTCTTATTTGAAAAGACAATTAAAATTCATAAATAATCTCTATTTTGTTTTTAATATATATTTTTTCTATTTTTCATGGTGTAACAACAAAACTCGAGCTTTTGTTGTGTTGAGGTTGTTACGTAACAAATAACAACAGGCCAACCGCCCCGCTTTTTACTGGAATTTAATGCGGACACGTTTTTTCGTCACCATGGTTGCTTGATTTGTGATAAATAATAATAATAACATGTGCTTCTTCTTTAGCGGGTGAATAACGGATACTTAATTTTAGTTATACCAATATAAGACAACTACAAAAAAACAACCATAACTAATTTTTCTACAAATATTATGAAATTAGAATTTGTTATTATATTCAAACGAAAAGCAATTACTTTGCCACCCGCTTAAGTATCATTACATTTCCTAACCAACATTGTTGTATAATCATCTGCATAACAGGAATTGCGATTCTTTAGCACCGGGTAAAATTCCTGTTTTTCTCCCCATTTGCATGTAAAACTCTTTCGGCCACGGAGAGATTGATTCGTTGACAATGATCAGTGCCTAATATACAAATTTACATAAGTAAACATTCTGATTTTATTCTTTTCCAGAAGACTTACTAGAATGAACAAGCCTAAATTTGAAATTGCCCAAATACGGGTTCTCACTTTTATCTTACATGTTAACTCACTAATTTCATTTTTAGTGACACGGATGACTTGTGGGGTTTTTTGTAGACTTTATATGCAAACCAAAGAAATACATATTTGAATGAAATTTTTAAGTCAGAAACTTTCTGCGTAACTAGAAACTTTTTAACTACACAAGGCATAAAAACAGCTCGCGCTGTCAATTTCAATATCAGCCTCTAATAATTCTGAATTTTGAACGGCGAGAAAAGCTACATATTTCGTAATCTTACCCGCTTTCGGTTACTGTTAGAGAATAAAAACAGAGAAGCTTGTTCGTGTGAACCCAATTAAAGGTTTGTTTCACTTTCACATGCTGCGTCAAGGTATCTGCTAATTACATTCTGTGAACACTGCCACTACACTAGACATGCAGTGGACTCACTGCACCAAGAATTTATTGAAATCTTGGATCACTGGCGGACGAGCTTATCCTCCAAATGGAGGGGAATTTCATCAAAGAGAGGGAAATTGGCAGTTTTCAGACCATTTTACAACTTAAAAACCTACAACTAAAACTAACTCAACTTTTTGAAACCGTCAAAGAGGGGGAATTCCACTTTTCCCTCCCCTTTTCGTCCGCTGGCGCTTGCGATAAAAAACCGGTTTGCAAATTTAGTTTTTCTCTAATAGGAAGTTGTAAATTTCAAGCACAAACAGAGTCCACAAATTTCAAGATATCATTTAAAAAAAGTACGTAATTTGTTATCGCTCGTATTGAGATAACCTAAATATGTAACTATAGCAAATGTTTCTTGTGCAGAGTTTTTTGTGTCTCAGAAGAATTCTCGCGAAATAAATCAAATCTGCTTTTGGCGCGCATTTAAAGTTTTGAAAAAAGCCGTTTCTAAGGCATGACATTTGGTTAACATACAATAACTCATTGGTTATCTCCTTAACTAGTCCATAGAAACAGTTTCTGATAACAAGAAACCCTGTGACCTGTCCAAGCTAAATATTTAACCGTGTTTATTGTATAACTTGCCAAAAACGTTCTGCTCGATGCTCCACTTCGAATCACAATATAACTTCTTAATTAACTTCCCACGTGATTAAGACATACATATATCAACGGAACGACTAAAGAAAAGCAAACTTCCGCGAGGTTAAGGACGGCAACAACTTTACACTTGCAATCGTGTGACAAAAACGGTTTCATCCACAGTAGCTAATCATCAATCACAGCTGAGTTCATCCGAACTGTTATAATTAGAAGTACAACTTTATCGAGTGTGAACTTATCTAGCATTTATAATTAACCAAGTGACTGAAATTTAATGCGCGTAATTTGTTCATCATTTTGTGAGGCTTGCCGTACTGAAGGGCGCGTTCAGAGTTGTCTTGAGAAAGTCTCAAAAATTTTATTTGTAAACTTTTCAGTACACATTTAACAGAATTGTGTTCCCGATACATTTTTTGATACATTTGATTTGAAGCAGAACGTATTTTTAAGAGTTCCGAAAGTTTTACAAATTAAATTATTGTGACGACCAAATCTGGCCAGTTGTTTAACAATTTCTGCACTTTATTCCCATTTCATCGTAAGGACTTAAGGGTTATGACATGAGCACTCACTTCATTTTATTACACCCTTTTCCTATTTATAGCATCAACGATAAATGAGGAGACTGAATTTGAACTTTCAACCCCTATCCATGGTGATTTTCGAAACTATTTTTTGTGCGAAGTACATATATGTACATTTTGTATGGAAAGATCTCAGAGAGATAAAAAAAGATGATAGGGTTTGAAATTTTATATCCTGTAAATTTAACTGTACACTGTAGTGGCGAATGTGTCCAGTAAAACGATTCCAGATAATATGAAAGAAAGTAGCAATTAATTATAAGAAATCAATCATTGTTTTAGGTCATCCTTATTGGAATAAAGATACGATAAAGAAACGTTTAGCGTTGAGATCGGACTTTTTCTGAACCATGTCAGTCCTAATAAGACTCGGATAATACTTGCTAATAAGTTTATGTAAGCTTATTAACTTCTTTTACGTACATACAGTAAGATATGATCGGATTGCTTGTTGCATTATGTACTCTTCGCTCGATGAAAAAGTTTACATCCAGACATAGACAATTAGCCAAATCGCATTAACTGTATTCGGTTTTGAACTCGTCTAGCATTAGTCTATGATTACAGTCTCAATACTTTTTATAATCACAGCATTTTCACTGTGAAATTATTTGTTTGTTTGTTTAATCACTTCAGATCAATCATTTTATTTTAAACTCTTCAAAAACGTTTTTTTATTCTGCCTTCCACTTCATTTTCACTTCAAAAAAACTGCTCTTACCCATTTTCTATAACTGTTCTTGGATTTCTAAAATCTACACCATTTCATTCTACAAATCCAAATTCAAAGTCTTTCGCGATGGAAAATTCGGTTGACCTCGGCGGATTTGGTGGTATTCACAGTTGATCACGTTTCACAAATTTGAATGCGCGCCATTTTTACTATTTTATAAAACTTTTCCATCAGAACAGGACACATAGGAAGATCGAGTTTCAAAACCTGATTCTACTCTCACAAGGGTTGAGTTTTCAAAATTTTGCGAACAAACCACGCTTATTCAAAACTGTCTTCCTATTCTGAAAATGTATTTTGACCTCAAAAACAGTATTTATTTCGCGTCATTGCGTTAGCTTGAAAATTCTACTACCATTCGGCTAATTCGCCGAATCACTCAACCTCTTTCGGCGAAATTAAAAGTTAATTCGCCAAATTAGATGTTCTTATGTATCAGTCACATTTTATGACGAAAATTGCGTTAAATATGGCATGGCGTATCGGCAAGCGATATTCACAAAAATCCTATAAATGGCGATGAAAATTTAGCAACGGTATTTTAAAACACGGTTTTTACTGGAATGTTATGCGGAAATGACGAAAAACGTTACATGCAGAGAATCCCATAGCTTACGATATCTACATTAAAAATGCTAAGAAATAAACGGTCGAACAAACAAAACACCTGAAAGGGAAACGTATAATGAATTGTTTATTGAAAAACTGTAAAAAATTATGTGTATTTCGTAAACTTTCCACTTCGACATTCCGAACTTTCCATCAGTTATGTATTGCCTGTAGGTTTAATTATTCCGCTAGTTTTCTTTCATTATTAATAAAACCGCACAGTTATCCGCTGATTTCTCGCTTTTCAACCAATCGAGCCCACAAATCAAGCATTTCAGAAACCACAAAAAGCAAGCATCAAGAAGTACTATTTTATGCAATATAGCAATTTCAGCGAATTCACCAGATAAATAACCTTTCTAACCAGTCGTTAATAAATTAAATCAATCACTCGTTTACTACACGCGACCACAAATTACGACAACTCTTCGATTCCTGCGTGACAGACACTCAGACAAACAGGCCAAAAGCGTGCGATTAGTTCCGAGCCCTTTTCGGAACTGAACAGTCAGTCATTCAGTCATTCTGTCAGTCTGGAACTTGGTGCGTCATCTGAACTTCACCCTCAATGACAAATTCGCGATACAAAAACGACTGATACGCGTATTACGACAGTCAGTCTGTCAATCATTACATAACTGCCAATAACTGGGTGTAATGATTGATTAGCACTCGTTTCGTCAAACTCAACATTCCTCGACGACTGTCTCGGAATTGCGGCGACAAATTTAATCAGTCATATTGACCTCCGTCGACGACCAGTCAGTCAGTCAGTCACTCAATGACAATCATCAACGGACAGTCAGTCGTTGTCGACCAATCAATACAGTCATGACTGACAGATCACTTGGCGACTCCATTCTTACCCTCGGGATTTTACTAACAGTCCTGCAGTCCGGACTGCATGCTCAACAGTTTTCATCCAACGAGTTTGGTCCCAACGACTTACTACCGGCCAGCGCACCCACCACAAGTGCGGATAACTTTGTGGATATTGCTGGTTGGTCACCATAATGACCATTCGAACTTCTAGCCAGCAACTTTTATATCACTTTACCGGGCCCGTGAAACATCACCTCCCGAATAAAACCGTGTTTCTATTTCTAATAATTTTGACATGATTAAAATCGAATCAAGTGTTAGATTACGGTGGAGTTATTCCACGAGCCTACCATTCAAATCCAATTAAACGGACTTTTTATCCTCTGATTGAAAGAAACAACGGCTTTGAAAATTTGTGTCTATTATAAGTAAATTTAGTCGAATAATTTAATGTTACATATATGTACTTGTACTTAATATTGAAAGAGATAATATGTGTATCAAGTATTATTCGTCTATAGTTAGAAATGATTTGACTGATTGACTGAATTACTCACTGATTGTAGTGGTTGACTGACTGACTGACTGAATAACTGACTGAATAACTTGTAAAAAATATTTAGCACAATGTGGTCAGTTGGCTTGCCCCGTCGATTGCCAGGAAGCGGTGACTGCCGGAGGTTGTATAGCTTGTCAATGTCCTCTAGGTGGACGATGTCCGCAGGTGAGTGAGTGATTGAGTGAGTGAGTAAGTAAGTGAGTGAGTGAGTAAGTGAGTGAATGAGTGAGTGAGTTAATAACAACGGTTGACAGTCATGACAACAATGTTCAACTCTGCCATCATACATTGTTGCTGATCTTTTATGCATATAGTTGTTGATTGACTGAGTGACTGACTGATTGACTGAGTGACTGACTGACTGACTTACTGACTTACTGACTGACTGACTTGACTGTGACTGAACTGCAGATCGTTTGCGACGGTGGTCGCGGAGTGCGCTGCGGTATGCTTCGGAAGATGGATGGATGTATCACTTGTGTATGTGATGGTCCCGTGTTCAGCTTACTCGATACTTTCAATAATGTACAGACGTTTTTCGTCGGTTTGTGACTTGGATACTGTCTTACGTTTTTAGTTCTGGCTATGAATCTGTAGAACCATGCCCATGATCGTCATGCCCTTAACTTATCGGAAGATGGTCTCAAACTGCATCTCCTGATTCTTTCACTCACTCACTCATTCACTCACTCACTCATTCACTAACTCACTCACTCACTCACTCACTCACTCACTCACTCACTCACTCACTCACTCACTCACTCACTCACTCACTCACTGACTCACTCACTCACTCACTCACGCAGACCTCAACATCTGTTCAATGCCACTCGTATGTACATAATTTCTGCGTGCTCGACGAACCTGACGATTTGTCGGTGGGTCCCATCCGATTTGAGGACGAGTGCATGGATCTGTGCTTCGGTGTTGAGGAACGACATCGACTGTTCGATGCGCTCCAGTTTGTCGATAGAAGTCGATCCATCGATCAGTGATTGCCTGGTGAGAAAAGTGGAGTTCCCCTCTTTTTGGCGTTTTCAAACAAAGGAACTTTTTCCGTAACATGTTAGTAAATTGGCCTGAAATCTGCCGATTCCCCTTCTTTGACGAAATTCCCCTCCCTTTGGAGGGTTAGCTCGTCCGCCAGTAACCTATATCGGTAAACTGTCATGTTGCTACATAGTGAATTAAATTACCGCACTTATCATCGTCAGTTTATTAGTCATTACCAAGAGCCACTGGCGAACTAGGTAGAAACGGAAAAGTGAAATCCCTCCCCCCCCTCATAAAAAAATAATTTGTTTCTAAAGGTGTTGGCCTGAAAACTGTTAATTCCCCTCTCTTCGAAGAAATTCCTCTGCCTTTGAAGGATTTATCAGCGATCACTATCATCATTTGCATTTATTTGATAGTGAACGGACCCAGCTATTTTTATACTTATCCGCTTACGATAGTTGGTTCCTTCGGAAACTCCAGTGAGTGTTCATGAAGATTAACCAGTTTGCTGTAAGTCAACAGTGTTTGCCCTTTTTATACTTTTTGTTTCTTGTCTTAAGTCATTGAATCCTTTTGTATTAATCGAGCTTGCTATGTGAATTTTGTGCATTCTGTAACTAACAATATTTGATTACTGCAATGCAATGTCATTTTTTCGTTGATCACTCTCTTTGATAATGTTGTTGTCTTTCGTGTTTCACTCAGAATGTTTTATCAGAGTTTTATTATTCTGTACATATTTCAGTCATGTGTTTTCTGACGCCATGCAATGATATGCTGAAGGTTGCAATGAAATAATATTTTTTTGTGTTTGGATCAGTGGGAGTTGAATCATTAGTAAGTAAGTCATAAAGTCAGTCAATAAGTCAGTCAGTCAGTCATTCCGTCAGTTAGTTAGTCATTCACTCCGTCAGTCAGTCAGTCAGTCAGTCAGTCAGTCAGTCAGTCAGTCAGTCAGTCAGTCAGTGAATCAGTCAGTCAGTCAGTCAGTCAGTCAGTCAGTCAGTCAGTCAGTTAGTCAGTCAGTCAGTCAGTCAGTCAGTCAATCACTCATTCAGTCAGTCAGTCAGTCAGTCAGTCAGTCAGTCAGTCAGTCAGTCAGTCAGTCAGTCAGTCAGTCAATCAATCAGTCAGTCACTCGTCAGTTAGCTAGTCAGTCAGTAAACCACAGTGAAAGAAGTATCAAGAGATTTGCTTGGCTTTACTGAAACTGAATGACTGTTGCAACTGCAAATCCAAAACTGAGTGAGTGAGTTTTTGACTGTGTAAAACTTTTCCTAACTAGGAAGTTCAAAAACGAAAACTGCATCGACAAAAAATTTTTATCTTATATATTAAAACTCAATGTCGCGATGTTTGTTTGTCCGCAAGCGATTCGATATAAATATCAGAAGTGAAACGCAAAACAACTCTTTTATGTCATTTTCATGTAAAATCAGATAAATTATAATCATCATCACCTTCTCTCATAAAAGTTGAGGAGGTATTGTCATCAACACCCTCAAAGGAGATTCCCTCAACTCACTTAACTGGAAATATCATTGACCTTAACTAAAATTACCGTAATTATTGTGCCACGGGGGGTCGATTGTTTCTATTTTAACGTGGGAATAAAACAGCTTTTTTCATGATTAACGGGATTCATCAACACCTTTCGTCATGAATTTTTTTCGCTAAACTGTTACACGTAGTCAATCTTTTACAAATAATATTTTTATTGAAATCAAAAGCCGGAAATTTTTTCATCTAATGTTCACTACAAATTATCGGGTCGGGTCATTCATCCTATATATAAAAAGAACAAAGTTTGTATGTATGTATGTATGTAAGTTTGTATGTCCACACGATGAGTCGATATAAATATCAGAAATGAAAATCTGAAAAACACTTTTCGTCATTATTTTTCAGAAGTCAAATTTTTATGGTCATCACCTCATATTAAAGTTGAGGAGAAAGCTGTCATCCACACCCTCCCAATGGAGTGTTCAGATTCACTGAACTTTGTAAAAATCGAGGGAACTCAACTAAAATTGCAACTAATTGTTTTATGCCACGAGGGAAAACGGCATTTATGTAAACGTTGGAATAAGAGAGCCGTACAAATACTTTGCTAAACATGGGAATGGTCAATGCCTTTTATCAATAAAACAACCATTAAACTTGATGGCATTTGACTGAAATATCTAAGTAACAATCATAAATTACCGTATTTCAGAATTTGTCATAGGGTTTTGAATGAAAATTAAGCGGTGATTAAGTACAAACTCAACGGGTTGTTTTTACGTCTTTTCTTAAAAATTAATCGGGTAAATTTTAGTCGAAACTGTTTAAGAACATGATAAATTTAGCTTCAAAAAATTTATGGATGATCGGGTTCTGTTTTTGAATATTACAGTACAAAATATGAGCAGCGTAACCTTATTTTCCTGTGTGGCAACAGGTTTACCCAATAAAAAAATCCATGTAAAACCTTGAAATTCCATGTAAATCGTGGGTCGGGTCGGGATTCAAAGATTTCTTTTGTTTTCAGAACGGTATAATTCGTTATCGGTAGTTCGGACGGGTCAGTTTTTTTAAATGATTTACAATGAAAAATGATCGGTAATACATTTTAAAAACTCCATAGGTTGTTCCAAGCTGTTTTCACAGATTCCAATGTAATCCTGTAAATTAATCATTCGTAGTTTTCCTTACCACGGGTCGTATGCTGTAATTATTTCAGGCGTTTTCAAAACAAGATTCTTTATGAAGAAAAATGCATTTTACGGGTATTCAAACTTATTTCCGCGGGATATCAATTCGACCGTTTTCTTACAATACGATTGTTTCGAATTGTTATTTGTCAACTATAATGTTGACATAAAAATTTACTTCGCAGGCTAATTAATCAACGGGTTCACCCTGTAACTTAACTCTCAGTTGCGTAGCAACGGGTTTACCCTAGTTTTTTTTTATTTTCTGAAGAATTGCATTTATTTATAATTTGCAAGTTCAAAGGCTTGGAAGCCGTTTATTAACAGTAAAATTGTTTGTCAGTTTGTTCTTCACCGACGCGCAATATAACCAGACATCATGAGTTTCGGCAAGCGTAATCAGGGTTGGTTTTTTTGGGGGTTCTAATTATTTACTTATTTGTTTATTATTGGTTTCTTAAAAAATTATAATTATTAAATTACTTTATTTTTCATTCAAGGTGGTGCCTACGGCGAATACGGCAACGGTGGTTTCTCGGGCGGCCTCGGCCGGTACACGGACTTTGCCGATTCAGGTGATACAAATGAAGGTTTGAGGGGGTTTCTTCGGCGGGGTTTTGTTGGGCTTTTGTGGAGTGAAAGTAGAAAAAAGGAAGCCAGGATTGATGGTGCCGACCAGGTCCAAGCTGTATTTCTTTTTATTCATTGTGTTCTGTTTGCTTTTCTACTTTTATTTATGTCCATAAGCGATCAGTGAGACCGTTGTGGTTAAGAAGGCCCGGAGCCGTTGAGTCACCGTGTAATTTTTTATTGATCGTTCATTTATCACATCAATAGGGCTAAGTTTGCCCTCTTAAATTTGTTCAGTTTGCTTGTTTTAATGCTGTGGTTTGCTTTGTTCACCTTTTCTTTTATAAATTTACGATTGATTGTTCGGCACTTGTTTTGTGTCTTGTTTCCGTTCGGTCGAGTGAGTCCCTTGGAATTTTTTTTTGTATTAAAAGTCTCCCATGCAGTGCTTATCAAAATGTATCTTTCATTAATGGTTCTACTGCTGGCCACATTCTGACTTGTTGCAGAGACTTGTTGCATTGCGAAAAGATTCTCTGTTCCACTGCAGTCTCTCTCAGCTCACCATTCAAGTGTCTAACGGATTCACTTCTCCCTCCCACTTTACCCATATTATTGGTTCAGCCCTCTGCATGTTATCTTCTGTTATGCAGCCGTCAAGACGGAGGCAGTCCCTGATGTGAAGATGGAAACGACGGAACAGATAGTGAAGATCGAGTTGGACGGAGACGATGACCAATCAACAAAGTTGTGTGACACATTTTCTATGGAGTCGGAGGACGAGGGATGTAGTTGCGGAGAGGATATTCTGGTTTTGGAAGCGGAGCTACTAGGAGAAGATGAGTCGGGAAATCATACAGACGTAGAAGCCGCTCCTTCCGTATCCGCTCCTGCAGCTCCTCCAATTGTCGCTTCCATCTCCAGTCGTCGAGCTCCATTCAGAGCTTCCACGTCGAGTTAGCTCCTTTTTTGGAAGTTGAAGTGGCTGGCTGAATTTGGTCACGAAGATAATCTGTGACTTCTTCATTATATTTTTATCAATTAATTTTTTTCTATTGAATGCTTTGTTAAAGACACAACATTCGCACCGCACCGACAGCTATGTTTTGAATATTTCCTGAGACTGATCCCATTACTAATCACTGCCTGAGTGAAGTACTAAATGAAGTTTTGATTAACTGCAATGCAATGTCCATAGTTCCCTTTGCTTTGTGCCCCTTTCCTTTCATACGGTGTTTCACCGCACCTGGTTCATTTTGTTTAATTTCATATAGTTATTCCTGGTGTACGTACTATATCGAATCATCAACTTTTCTCGCTATTATTTTTACTTATAGAAATGTAATCCTCTGCTCATTAAGAAGAATAGGAGGAGAGGAAGGCTTTTTTCAAGAGTTAACACAGAACAATTTGAATTATGAAAGTTCAGTCTTTTCACGAAGAGTAGGCACACAGAAAGATAAAAGGGAAGTTTATTTTATTTTGTCCAAGAAGTAACGCAGAAACCTTCAAAATAAAATAATCAAATCTTCAGGAGCATCGTTCCGCGCCGGTGGTGGCTCGTCGTCGGATCTGTCGATCATGGCCCAGGAGCTCATCCACATGAAACAGGAGAACCATCAGATCAAGGCTGCCGTCATGGACCTGCAGGCCGATCGGGATAACCTCCGAATGGCTATCCGCAAGCTCAAGGTTTCTTATCTTATCCTCCATCAGATTTAGTTTCCTTAACGATCAGCTTATTTTTTACTGTCTAGAGCGGACAGAACCGAATTTTTCGGTTGAGTCAGTCTGCTAGTTAAATTTACTTAGGAACACTGGCGGATGCAACGGGTGAGAAAACTGGAATTCCTCCGCTTGGTGTTTTCAAAAAGTAGAATTTGTTCCTTAAGGTGTAGTAAAATGGCCTAAAAACTGCCGATTTCCCTCTCTGTCGAGACTCTCCTCCCTTAGGGAAGTTATTTCGTCCGCCAGTGTTTAGGGTGGATAGGACTATAGGAGGCACCGGGATGGGATGATTGGTTTCAAGCCTCCGAAATTTAGAAATCAATCTAATAAATGGATGCTGCTCAAACGTTTTTGTAGTTCAAGATGCGGGATCTTCCCACTTACAATATCAAAATTTTCTGTAAATTTCTAAATGTTTTTTTAGGTTGAGAACAGCCGCATGAAGCAGAAGATGAAGCGCTTTGCGGACGCTGTGACGGGCAGCGGCATCAAAATGCAGACGGATGATGATGAGATGGAAATGAACTATGACGAGGTCAAGGAGTTCCTGTTGATCGGCGGTTCGTTCAAAACTCTGTTTTTAGAATTGGGAAAAAATATTTTTACTGCTACTGCTTTCAATTTGAAATAGAATACGGAAAAAATAATTGTACAGCTTACAATTCTGAATAGAATACATGTTATTAACTGATAATGGAATCGTAAGAGTATAGTAAGACTAAATCTTCATTGAAGCATTTTCACAAGTTTTATGTTAGATGAGAAAGTCAGTTATTATGACAATTCCGAGGTAGAAAGCTAACCCATAAATAACTTAAGCTCGTAATTCTTCCATTGACAATATTTATAATCCTGTAGACTTTTGAAATTTACACGTTTTCGTTTTAGATACTTTATGATTATGGCATTGTAGTAGCTCTTTAGAAAATATCATATTTCAGGTATTCTTTACTCTGGTCTGGTTGATTATTGTTTTTGTACGGACGGGTATTTCGGTGATGTTTGATCGTTTAATATAGTTAAGTAAAAGTCTAGGTTCTAAATTCTGAAAGGCTAGGTGATCGAATTCCTCGCAAAGAATTTTCCATCTACTTTTTGATCCAAACCATCTATTAGTTAAGGAACGAATTTTTCATCCTCGAATGTCAATTGGGATGCGTGTCTATTTCGCGGTTCTCTTGGTCGGTAACCCTTTATTAGAAACAGCTAGTTGGTCCCGTCCCGTAGGTTGACATGCATCTCAAACCCAGATATTTTTTCCCGCAAAAAGTATGATTGCTAGAGAAATTGTTATTATTGTAATCCGAAAAGAATTTGAAATTATGTAGACAGAGTAGCAAGAACTATTTGCCAGGCAGACTGAGATTGAACTCGAAAAAAACTGAATACTGAGCTTTTTAAGTTGATGAATTTATGATAAGAAGAGACTACTTTCTTCTAAAATGTGGACTAAAATCTGAGAATAACCCCGGGATATTTTCCCGTCCACGTGCAGGTCCCGTGGATCCGTTCAGTCTGCGCTACGAAGTGGCCATAAAAGACGCCAACAACGTTGAACATAAATCGGCTGAACGCTACTTCTGGTCCGTTGACATTTCGGTGAAGCATTCCCGTTTCTTTGGGGGCGTAAGGAACGTCTGACAAACTGACTGATTGGCTGTTGAAATGACAGACAAATGATAAATTTGTCTGTCATCATCAGAGCAGTCAGTCAGTCAATCAGCGTTCCTTGGAAGACGCCATTATTTCATCTTTTGATGGCGCTTGCCCCGTCGAATGCAAGATTAATTTATTTGTTCCATTAGTAAAGCGAGTGGTTGGCATTGGATTGCTGATAACTCATAACTTTTATTTTATTGTGATTGTAAACGAGTTATTAGCAAGACAATGCTTTTTCCCCCGCCAGACGGGGCTCGCGTTCATCGAAAGCCAATACAATCAGTTGGTTGGTGGAACCTAATGCGAAGTTCAGTGAACTTGATTGGAAAGAAACGGGTTGTATGTTTTTTAACAACATAAATGAACTGAGTCTTTTTGAACTAAAATACAACGATGATCTCTTTGCGGTAAAAGAAATTCAAATAACAGTTTGTCTTTTTGATTCAAGGAAAATGGATAAGAGGGCAGGGTAACGAATGAATCCTTCATTATTAAGGGGGCTTTGTGTAATATTGGCTGGATTTTTTTCTTAGTTAGACTATTTTTTTCTGTTTTCCCTCCGAATTGTCGTCTTTCGATGGCTTGAAGGCGCGGAATATCGTTAGTCAAGTGATTACAATTTAAAGAATGGAGCGGACAAATTCAAAGTTTATTTTTGCGATTTTTTTTGTCAAAACGTGTAAGTTTATTCTATTTAAAATTGTCCGTTCCGTTCCCAAAATGCCCGTCACTTTTTCTATATGTGTTCAATCCGCATTGTTTTCGGCTTTTTTTGGTGGTAATGAATTAGCGTTCGGTAAGCTATATACATACAATACAAAATTTATGTATCTATCAAAATCAAAAAAACTGATTGCCGATTGAACAAAAAATAAGAAATGCCGTTTTCATTTATGAAATGGTGAAATCGTTATCGGAGTTCTTTCTCCACGAAAACAGGTACAAAATGGCGGAGCAATTCGGCGATAAGGACGCGGCGGAGAAGATTCGCACGGCGGCCACCGTTCAGGCGGCTGAGGAGGTCGTGAAGAACATCAAGGACTTTGATGAGGCCGCGTGGAAGGCGGTGGGTTGACTATTAAAAAAAAATCCATCAAATTTATTTAGTATGTCAATTTTTTCAGTCAGTAATTAATAGCAAAGTAGGCAGGGTACCAAGTCCGATTAACAATTTCATTTCATGCATATTTGACAGTTTTTTTCGAGGGCAAAGGGCGCATACAAAACGCATCAACAGGCCTAGTTTCGATCATAAATTTATTCAAAATACAATACTTTTTGTACTGCTGAGTCACTTTCTCTTTGGTGATTTCTGGTCTAAAAATTAGGGTGTAGGAATTCTGAAACGAATGCGTAGATGGAAAGTTTATAACAAGGTTTGGTTCCCAACTTCCCATGCATGCTCGCAGTGAAAATATTTTTCTCTTAGGCTGAAATTTTTTTAACTCAGGTTCTGTTCGGTCCTTTCGCACAGCTTGAAAGAAGTTTTCTAGTGATATTGAATTGCAAGTTGAAATCGTTGTTTGCTCACTGTTAATGAAAATAGGTAGAGTTCGAGTTTGGCTGGACTGGACTGATTAGGAAGGTACATAGATCTGTATTACTGATTAATTGCGTTTTGTAATTGTTTTGTTGTGTTGCATTTGAGTAGAATCAGACAATTTTCAGGTCAAGGTTCGCTTCTGGGAGGAGGCGCAAAAGCTGAAGCTGGACCAGGTCCGCTGGATCCAGAACCTGCTTGTCTTCTCCGAGGCTGTCTTCTTGGCCGTTGCATCGCAGGATAAGGTTACATTTTTATCAATGAATTCTGTTTGGAATAATTTTTTAAAACAAGTTAATATCGGTTTTTTTTCTCGATTACCTACAGTAATAAAAGATTGGGTAGATGTTGGTATTCTCACGGTTTATTGAGATATAGCTACTGACTACTGGAATATTCAAACCGAGCTCCACTCCCTATTCTTAATTTTACACCATTCATTACTTTACTTGACGGCTTGCTCTAACGAGATGACTGACTGATCCCCGCAACTAATTCTGAGTTTTTAAATCATAATTTTCTTCTTCAGGTATTCGGCACCGGATGGCGCAAGAATCGTCAGGAGTCGTCCAACTCTCGTATGTGGGACGGTGAGAACCAGGGTGGCAAGGCGCTGATGAAGCTCCGTGAGCAGTACAAGCTCGGCCACAGTTGGATGGGACCCAACGAGCAGCAGGTATCGTATAATCACAGATTCTTCCTATCCTAAAAAACCTAGATGCAGATAATGCATACAAATTTCAGAGTAAAAAGGAAAGTAAATTGGTCATAAAACTGTAAAACATTTCATCGAAGAAAAGTTCCCAGGAACAAATTAAAAGTTTTCACTTAAATGTTTCACAGATTAATTACCCCTTTACTTTTCATTTTACTTTCCTTTTTACTCTGAAAGCTTCATTAGTTTTTTTAAATCATCTTCAACTTCAGGAGACCGAGAAGAAGTACCGCGAGCTGAAGAACACTGCCTGGCGTCGCCAGATGGACCGTCAGGGCGGATTCCGTGGTGGTCGCGGTGGACGTGGTGGTGGTCGTGGGGGTTTGTTCCGAATTGTTGGTTGTTTGTTGGGGAGGAAATACAAAAAAATCTTTTATATAATAAAAATTTTGACCCAGTTTTGCGGGGGAAGCAATATATCACATTTCTGTGATATGCTGCTAGTTTCAAAATCATCTCCGTTTTCTAGTTAAATCAACTTTTTGAAATGTTTAGACAAGAACGAAGTCAACTTTCTATCTTACGTTTTGTTTCTGTTATGCGTTTTTAAGTAGATTCACCTTTAGTTTTTTTTTCAATTTAGTATGAATTTATTCTATTTTAATACCATGTCCTTTTCGCAGGCGGCGGCTTCCCCTCTAAGAGGCGCTAGACGCGGCGGCTACAAATCACGTGGCGGTAATTAAACGATGAAAATGATCTGGTGATCTGATCCGATGAATGAGGGTTTACATTGATCAAAGGATTTCAGATTTTATTTTTGTGGTTTCTTCACATTTGTGTAATGTGGACGTTAAAAAAAATAACCATGGATTTTATAAGAAACTTTAAGTGACTCTTATACTTTTCACATTACACTATAAACTATATGTGAGCTCTGAAATTGTGTAGCGTTCTTTGTTTATTTGTTTTATAAAAATGATTTTTTCTGTTTCAAAGTTTTCCATATTGTTCTGTCATTTTATGTACTCTGGTCGTCTTTTTTCCATTTGCGGAAGAGAAGAATCTGAAGTGTGAGATATTTTGTGATGAATTTCGATACCCCGCCAGCGCAGAGAATACCCATTTCTAATGTTATCTTGCGTTTTAGAGTTAATGTTTTTTCGTATATCATAAATTTTTTGGTATTTTCCATTCTCTTCGCGTTCGTAGTAGTCGTTTTTATATGTGTAAAAATTTCATTAAATTTGTCGTTGTGAAATTCTGTTTTGTTACTGTTGCTATGTTCTCTATCCATCATCTACTAATTCCTTTACTTTTATTATTGTTGATAATTACTCTTTTAGTTTTCTGTCTTCTCTTCGGCTAGCGGCGAGTAATTTTGATGGGAGTAAAAAATTATGAACTGAACGATAGAATTGCCGTTGCTGTTCTCGTCCTTATTCTTGCTTATTTTCGTTTTTTTGTTGTAATAATTTGGTTATTGCGGTCGTCTGTGAAGAATAAACTGGTATTTTATCTAGTGTGATGGGAATATAATATTTTCATAAAAATCCACCAGGTTTTAAACGAACCAGCGATCTTAATCGATCGCTTTCTTATTTTCGACTTTTTTTGGATCAAATCTAAGATTATGGCGTTATTTCAACTGACTTCGAAATATTCAAAAATAAAAACGGGAATGGTTCAAAAATCACTACTGAATAACATCAAAAACATGGGAGTATCGCGAAATGAAATGCTGTCGCAATTTTTTCAATCTTGGAAACCGATTGTGTCGCAAACTTTTCGAATCTTGAACGATTTTGCTCTGGGATGGTTACTGTTACATAGAAGAATAAACACCGATGTTACCGTGTTGGTTTCAACGATGAAAGGATTTTCAGCCGTGTTGGTTTCAACGATGAAAGGATTTTCAGTTTTGTTTAGAACCTTCGATTATAAACCAGTTACTCCAGGAGGATGTATCGACTGTACTGCCCGTCAACGGGCGCCAGTTGTAGTCGGGCACAGGAATTCCTACGCGTCGTGTCTACATCATCTGGTCATGCAGGTTTATATGGCGTTATTTCACGTGATTTTTTTGATTTGTGATGAAGTAAAATCAAGTTGTTATGTTCTTGCAGCTTTATGCCAAATGATTGTTTTCAATCTCGATATTAATTCCGAGTTTAATTTTTGAGGCTTAGACATCTTCGCTTAGTTGATTAAGGAAAGAATTGTACTGATGAAGATGATGCAAAGGAAGACAATACAACAAACAGAAATTTCAAATCGTATTCTAACTAAACCACTAGCGGAGGGAAAATAATATTCCCCGCTCTTTGGAGGTCTCAAAATTTAGATTTTGTTCTTCAATGTTTAGGTAAAATGACAGGAAAACTGCTAATTCCCCCCTTGACGAAATTCCCCTCCATCCGCCTGTGAACTAAGCAATATAACTGTGATTCGATTTCGATTATTTTTCAGCCACCCTGTGCACACGAGCACAACCGACTCGTTTCAGCGAGTCAACTGCGTATCGTTACGGACGTAAAACAGTACCAGCACCCTCATTGAACAAGGTTGTCAGGACTTTCTAAATTTTTTTTTAAAGAAACTAAATTTATTTATTTTTCAAACCGTGAACCTATTGGTGAAAATCTTGGGGTGCTTTAAGAGTAAAAAGGAAAGTAAAATGTGTAGAAAAGTTCACAGGAACGAAATCATAGTTTCCACTTTACTGGACGTTTTACAGACAAATGACCTTTTTAATTTCTAATTTACTGTCCTTTTTACTCTGGAAGCCCTTCTTGTAGTGAAATTTTCGAATCAAACCGTGCCATTTATCAAAGCGTTTTACAATCAAACGTCTTTGCTTATATTTCTAGCTGACTTTTATTTCTCAATTTATATTTCTTAATTTATACTTTTTAACTTATACTTCTTAACTCAACTTATACTTCTCACTCAACTTATTCTTCTCAACTTATACTTCTTAACTTATGCTTCTTAACTTATACTTCTCATCTCAACTTATACTTCTCAACTTGTATTTCTAGCCGACTTCTGCCGGTTCGGGACTCACGAATAACACGATGACGGGACCGGATGGCAAACGCATGTTGTACCACAAGGACTATGGTCGGTTAAGTTTTATTCGCCTCTTAAGATGTAGGTAAATAGTCTGAGAATCGCCAACTCTTTGACGAAGCTCCCCACCCTTTGGAGCATTAGCGCGTCCGCTAGTGATCGGCTGAGATTTACAAGTACAACATACATAGAATCTACAGGGTGTCCCACTTAAAAGTCCGGTTTTGTTTTTGGTATAACTTTTGCAGTGTTCAACGGATTTCAAAAAATTTTGCGTCATTCGAAAGACAATTCTTGAAATTTTTGTTTGCTGCAAACGAATTTTAATTCGGACATTTCTTTCGTTATTTAGGCCATTTATACGAAAGCACCCCATTTTAGCGAAAATTGAGGTTTTTTTCTCTACTTTTTCTTCATATTTCATAAATAAATTTAACTTATAACGTTTTTCTGCATGTCAGACTAGTCATATTTAGTAAGAAGATCATAAATAATCATTTCATATTTTTATAAAACCTAATGAACCATTTTAAAAACCAAATGAAAGCACTTATTGACTGTTTGCTCTGAGATTCAACATTTTTGCGCAAATGCAAGAAATGTCGAAAAACATTCGCGAACAACAACAATTCATGTTGTTTGGTTTACAATCAAGAGAAGATAAGCAGAAAAATTCAGTTTGAAATCATTTTCTAATTAAAATATAAATTTTAATTTTTGGTAAAAACGGATTTTTTTCAATGTCGAAATTAGGTGTCTTCGTAAAAAAATGCGTAACTACCGGTAAAAGTATTCAAATTCAAATTTCTTTTACACAAACAAAAATTTCAAGAATTGTCTTTTGAATGATTTTTAAATTTTTGAAATCCGTTGAACACTGCAAAAGTTATGCCGAAAACAAAACCGGACTTTTAAGTGGGACACCCTGTATAATACGAACCTACCTGAATAATCTAGAAATATGGAAAATTTCTTTCGAAGAATGTTGTCACAAAAAATAAATAAAAAATGAAAAATAAAAATTTAACTTATAAAGTAAAAAAATGAAGGTTTTACTCGTCGTTTGCAGGCTGGGTACCGGACATGGGCGATTGGTACAACACACAGCAGTTCATGACTATACGGGTTGGCGTTTATATTGATATAAACAATCAAAGATTTAGATAAATAGTCACTCAGTTATTTTAATAGTTATTTGCAGTTAACATTGTCGCTCGAAAATTGTTTCAACGAAACACCGAGACCGAGAGTCAACTCACAGAATTTGAGCTCACCGAAAATCAACTTACCGAATTTTCAACTCACTTACTAAATGTTAAACTCATCGATCGTGTCTCCATGTAGTAACCGCACAAAAAATTTGTATTGATATCACTTTTATTTCAGAAAATAACGGTTCTGAGCAGCCTGCTCGTGTTTATGATTTGGTTCTGCGTACTGCGCGAGGAAAACGATGTCGACTTCGAGCTGGGTCGACCTCTTTATACCCGGGTGCCCGCTATGGAAGTCAAATGGCTGCAGGAGAAGATTGCGCTGGTTAGTGTTGTTGTTGTTGTTGTAGTGGTTGTTGTTGTTGTTGTAGTGGTTGTTGTTGTGGTGAGGTGGGCAGAACTTTATACCCGGGTGCTCTCTATGGGAGTTTAATGGCTGCATGTTGGTTGGTCTTGTTGTTGGTGGTGGTGATTTTCTGTATTTTCTTTTTTATAACAAAATTAGGATGTAATGTTTCAGGACAAGCACAACGGTTTGGATACGACCAAAAGCGAGCAGAGATTGGCCGGCCTTAAGGTTAAAAATGTGCAGTCGATCCAGAGTTTTTTTTGTAACACGAAAAATATTCAACCATTCACTCCATCACTCACTTATTCTATTCATTCACTAATTCACTCACTCACTCACTCACTCACTCACTCACTCACTCACTCACTCACTCATTCATGCACATACTCACTCACTCACTCATTCATTCATTCATTCATTCACATAATCATTCACTCACTCACTCATTCATTCACATACTCATTCACTAACTCACTTACTCACTCACTCACTCACATACTCCTTCACTCACTCACTCACTCACTCACTCACTCACTCTTTCACTCACTCTTTCACTCACTCACTCACTCACTCACTCACTCACTCACTCACTCCAGGAGCGCGCCCTACACATGACAAAGGAGTGGAAGAAGATGCGCGGCATGGCCGCTGAAAAGACCGGCAAAGAAGAGTGATGTAAGCATACACAATTATTTATCGAAATTTCGAAATCGCGCCAAAAACAGATTTGAATTCAAACTGCGCGCCAAATGGTTTCTGGCTTACAAGAAACCCTGGATAAGCTATAGAACGAATTAGGCGCAGGTCCGAAAATTGGCGGGCTTTCTCAATGTTTTCTCAAAATCAGTTGGGAGTGATATTTTATGGATTATTTAGTCTATATTGCTTCGAGTATATTGAACTACAAAATTTTATGCAACAGCGAACATCATGTTGTGAACTGTTTTACACAGCCCTAAAGTTTGTAATTATATAAAAATCTTTAGTTCGTTTGTAATTATATTTATAGCTTCGATGGTCTTCTTCTGTGTCATCTATTGCTTATCTTATTTTTATCCAATCGAATCATTTTGATATGCATTGTGGTGTGACTTCTTTGAATGAAACTGTACTTCAAAGTTGTTCAATTATTGTTTGAAAAACTTGAACCACGAGTAAATTGTTGTAATAAACTCATTGCATCTTCATAAAACAAATAAATTATCGAAATAAATTCATTGCCTCTTCTTGAAACACAACGTGATAAGTTGATGAGGTACATCAGGTTGAGGAGGATGAGGTGCTGCGATGCGTACATGTTGAGGGTGGCGACTTGATGATTCAGATGTTTGATTTCGGGTAAAAATTATATAAAACCTCAGAAATGTATAGCCCATTCAGGGTTTCTTGTTATTCAAAAAAGCCTTCGGTGCGCAAAATTTGAATATAAAACATAATTTACTCGAGCGGTATGTTGCAAGATTTCAAACATGCACAATCAGTAAGATCATTTAAACTGCAGCAGTTTTTCTTGTTTATCATTTTTTGGTAAACGATAAGACACAATCAATCAATGAGTTTATCAGCAAACAAAGGATGGTCGATGGAACAGAGATTTTGCAATTTTTCACGGCGCACGCAATGAATAAGGCGTTCTTACATACATAGTCGAATTTTTTCGGTTACCAATTTTTTAGGAACTTTTCCGTAGAAACTGAAATGTGTACATATAAGGGTGTAGGGTGAAAGGGTATGAAGCCCTTATTTCATCACTCACTCACTTATTTACTCACTCACTCACTCACTCACTCACTCACTCACTCACTCATTCACTAACTCATTCACTCACTCACTCACTCACTCACTCACTCACTCACTCACTCACTCACTCACTCTCTCACTCACTCACTCACTCACTCACTCTCTCACTCACTCACTCACTCACTCACTCTCTCACTCACTTACGCACTCACTCAATTCAGTGATCGTGTATTGCTAACTTATTTTGTGGCTCTTAACCATATTTTTCGCAAGTTTTCTTATTTTCTGATCAATGCATAGGACTGACGTCATATTATCCAACCGAAGAACATCAAATTCGTATTATTTTTTATTTCATTTGTTAGGATGATATACATACCAGTATAAATATTGAGTATATAAGGCGGTCGCGGGATGGTTAATGTACATATCTACATTCACTACTAAAGTTATATTATATTTCGTGTAAATTGGCTTTTTAACATAAAATTGCGTAATATCCATAACGTTTCTTCGTAACATAGAAACTAAGAAACAGCATTTTTGTTTAATGTCAGGATTAAAGACAAACAAGTAGTCTTTTAATTCTGACCGAAAGTTAACCGTAACCAAAATCTAGCACCACATAAGCTCTGACTTAGAACTACATAAATAACTATGTCAAATAACTAGAATATGTATATAACTGTTTGTAGCTGGATATCTGAGTTTGGTCATGCAGAAATATAAAAAGTTATCATTGTACAAATACTATATGATAACTATATGTTCAACTATGTAAAAAAGCTGAGAGATAAATAACATGAAGCATAGCTTGATGTTTCACATCGAGAAATATACAAGTGTGTAGGTAAGGGTGCAGAAAGTGATTTCGTGTTTTGATTCATCCACAGAAACACTTCGTTCGGGAAAACATTTTAACGTGAAATCAAGCTTACACAGCTTTCGAGCTAATCCTACTACCATCACCACTTGAACATTTCGTTTTGAACAAAATCGTTACCTCTAACACAATTGTTTAGCTTAGAATTACTCAGAAATAAGAATCTTCGAGCTCGAAATTATGATGTGACTATAAATATCAAATAAAAAAGTTTTATAATTCAAAATAAGTTGGTTTATTTCTACACGCATTAACCATTGAAAAATAAACTTGTGTTTAAAAAAAACTTAAAGTTAGAATTTATGCGAGTTAAATTTGATTTTGAGAAAAGCAATGTATTCCTCGACAATTTCAATTTTCTTACAAGTTTCTTTTGATTTCGATAAAAAAATTTGCGTTTCCAAATTTTACATGTAACTTTAATACACTGCTCTATTCAAGTATAACGCATATCTTTTTAGTTTACAGTAAAACCAAATACAGGGTGGTCCAAAAAAAATGACAACACATTGAAGCTGAATAACTCTCGGCACAGGGATCAGATTTGATTGAAATTTTCAGGTATTATCATCAACATACTAACTTAGAAAAATTTATAAACCCAAGGTGATCGGACAATCACAACGGCCACCACGCATTAATGTTTGCAAAAATGCGTGTGGGTCAAAAACCGAGCGAACAATTAGGACATGGATTACACGTGATTTGTGAAACAATAAACTCCGTTATTTTAGCCTGTAATCAATCAAGAGTCTTTTTTACTTATTCTGAAACATTTTTAGTTTACATTTTTTTAATTTTATTTTTCATTCCATAAAATCTTGTTTCAGAGGTGAAAAAAGCGTGTATCTCATTCTGACATTGAAAAAGCGTTTAGTTTGCTAATTTAAAATGAAAAAAAGAAAACCAATTGAACAAAATGCTTAAAAACCAAAGATAAAATTTAATTAAACGTGGAATTTCCACCATCGACTAGCAAAATCTAATGTTTCATTTATTACGTGCATAATCCCTTCATCCCTTGAATATGCATGCACGATAAGGCGGTTTTTGACCCATGCGCATTTTTGCACACATTAATGCATGGTGGCCGCTGTGATCGTCCGATCACCTTCGTTTTATATATTTTTCTAAGTTAGTATGTTGATGATAATACCTGAAAATTTCAATGTAATCAGATGCCTGTGCCGAGAGTTATTCAGCTTCAAAGTGTTGTCATTTTTTTTGGACCACCCTGTATATGTGACATACATAATCTTACAACGTTAAACCAATTCACCTGTGCCCGAAAAAACGCAGGCTTAATTAAATTTACCATCATGGTATTTGAAACATTCCACTTCATTGCCCGGGATGTCCAACTTTTTTTATCCAACACTCCGTAAAACACCCTCAACCCAAAACCACGTCCTATCCTGCAGGGTACTGTTTAGCTCACCGAAAATCATCGAACATTTTCGGTGGGTTGACCATTCGGTCAGTTGATTTTCGGTGGGTTGACCATTCGGTCAGTTACCATTCGGTCAGTTGATTTTCGGTGGGTTAATATTCGGTGGCTAAAAATTCGGTGAGGTAAAACTCGATGACATGATTTTCGGTGAGTTTAAGTGACACCATCCTGCATCACCTCACCATCCATACCCGCACTCGTTGCCAAATGTAAAGAACAGTCCCGAATACTCTCGCTGTGCCTCGGTCAACTCCAACGATTCGTCACCCCGTGCCGTGGACGGACTGAGGTCACGATTCCTCGGGGTTACGGTTGCCGAGGCTGACGTAGAAGTTGTCGACACCATCGAATCGTCAGGTTCTTCGATCTTACTGTAGAGCATGAATTTATAATTGGCACCCATGTTATTGTCCCAGAACTGGTTCTGGTCGGCATTGAAACACAGACAGAAAGTGACGGCATCCACCGGCTTCATCGTGACATCATGGTCCTGAAATGGAGGGTGTTATTATTATTATATATTATGAATGTTTACAATATAACAAAAAAAATCAATTAACTGTAATCGTTAATCATGATAAGAATAATAATATTTAGTTTGAAAAAAAAATTTCTTCGTGGTACTTGGCAATATTACTGGAGCTTGGCACACTAACATAACAATTATCAAGATACCTAGTCATGAAGAAAAAAATAATTATGAAAAAAATTGGGCAGAAGTAAATTGAGTTTTCAATGAAATCCCAACCTGATCAGGGATGGGCAACTCAATCTGGTATGTGTCGCTGGACTCGCAACCGGACAGATGGGCACATGGCGCATCGTGACTCGTTAGCCAGGAGTTGAACGTGTACCTGTATAGTATCTTATTTTGCTTGGACTTCTTCATTGACTGAAGTCATCGAGGCACACTGATACCATATCAGAATGGTGTTTTCGTAGTGGGCGGAGAGTTGAATAAACTGACAGGCAATGGCAGAAACCCCAGAGCAACGCGTCAGGATCTGTGTCTCAACTCAGGTTTCGAACTTAGGACCGCCGGTTTTCGAGGCCGGCGTCCTACGCACTAGACTACATAGACATCTTAAATGAATTAAACAACCAATTTTGAATGCGCACCATTTTTCGGTGACTTCAAATGAGTATTCCATGTACAAATTTTGCAGACAGAACATGATGGATGAGTTGGCTTTGTGTAAATGACGCACTAACTTCTTGTGAAATGGATTAGTGAACGAATTCTAGTCCTACCAGAAAGTGAAAAAAAACTGAAAACTGAAAAAGTAAAAAGTGAACTTCTTTCAAGACACTGAAAAATTGCAAGTATCCTGGTAGGATTCGAACCCATGACCTTTGTCTGTTATGGCACATATTTACTATATAAAGAAAGTGGTTTCGAGCTGCCAAATAAAACTTCCACTGATCGGATTTGTTTGTGGAAGGTATGGAAAAGTTTTACTCACCGAAGGTTGTAAAATGGCTGACTAGTAATCACTTCAGTGTTTTGTCGTTTCTTGGGTAAAACTTCTTGGTTATTAATTTTCTTGTTAAATTCGCTTTTACTAACCTCATAAAGACTGATTTATTAAAGGCAACGTTGTTAACTCTGACTGTGCCCACGAGCAAATGCGTTGGAAGGTTTTCCGATTTGGATCGGACCATCGCATTTTCCAGACGAATGTTGCCAGTCTGCAATCCGCACTCACTCACTCACTCACTCACTCACGCACTCACTCACTCACTCACTCACTCACTCACTCACTCACTCACTCACTCACTCACTCACTCACTCACTCACTCACTCACTCACTCACTCACTCACTCACTCACTCACTCACTCACTCACTCACTCACTCACTCACTCACTCACTCACTCACTCAATCACTCACTCACTCACTCACTCTCACTCACCTCACTCACTCACTCACTCACTCACTCACTCACTCACTCACTCACTCACTCACTCACTCACTCACTCATTCACTCATTCACTCACCCCCTCACTGACTCCCTCACTCACTCACTAACTCACTCGCTCACTCACCCATTCACTCACTCACTCACGTACTGACTGACTAAATGTCCTAACTCACTCACTCACTCACTCACTCACTCACTCACTCACTCACTCACTCACTCACTCACTCACTCACTCACTCACTCACTCACTAACCTGGGTATAATCTGCGACCATACTGGTCGTGTTTACGTAATCGAAGTTGGCCCAAATGTGCTTGAGAACCGCACATGACCTGAAATGACTGACTGACTAACTGACTGACTGACGGACTGACGGACTGACAGATTTACATCATAACTGACTGACTGACTGACTGACTGACTGACTGACTGACTGACTGACTGACTGACTAACTGACTGACTGACTGACTGACTGAAAGACTAACGAGCATCGATTCCGATGCCGGATCCGCATGCAGCATGACGGGTTCTTCCTCGACCGACAGACCACGGACTGACTGACATGACATACAACGGGAATCGGATGACTGTACACGGCAGAGGACTGATGTTTGTCAATCGAGTCTGTCAATGACTGATACGCCGTGACAGACTCAATCGATGACACACTGGGAATACTGGCTGTCACTGGCAGACGATGACAGACTTCTACACGTCGAGCGATCGCCAGTCGTTGGAGTGGTGCTTCGACGTGAATGTCATGACTGGCTGACTGACTGATGGTGACTGACTGACTGTTGGTGACAGACTGACTGTCGGTGACAGACTGATTGTTCGTAACAGACTGATGGGATGACTGTTCAGACGTCGATTTTGAGCAGACAGACTGATTGACTGTTTGTGGTACTACTGACGACAGTCCATCATTCGCTCTAGTGACTGATTGATCAGATTGACTGACTGTTTTCTGTGACGATCCCGCCACGACTGTCTGCGTTCGGTTTTCTTTTCCCATTAACGCACTTAATGACAGACGTTCTGCTGTTGTGACAGACTCGACGACCGACTGACAGACTGATGACAGACTGACAATTAGACAGTCGTTTTCGAACTCCGTGGAAACGTGTCTGAAATGGCGGCGATTTCTGTTGTTCTTCTTCGGCGTCACCTGTCCACGGTCGAATCTCCGAGGATCGTCTTCGTTCCAAGTTATACGGTGGAGTGTCCGTATGACTGATATTGACAGACTGACTGTCAATTTGTCTGTCACTGACTGACTGACCGACTCGCTGATGACTTT
>OZ038447.1:3319460-3329020 GCA_964036265.1 Daptonema setosum | reverse complement strand
GTGAACTTAAATTTTCACCGGTTTTTGCCGGGTCATAAATATTTTTTGAGAATACGCATAGAATCATCTTTTCTGTGGTCGATACAGCTTCAGTCATTCTAGACATGCAAATAATACAATGGGTCTCAAGTGTTTATATCTTAGATAATTTGATTTTCGGAAGAGCAAAAATCGTCAAAACCGTTGAAATTATCTACATCAGTTTTTTCAAGTTTTCGTCAAAGTACGATTATTTTTTCGGAAAATGTGACTGAGAGAGGTCATAATTAAATTTGATTCCGCATATATTAGGGTGTTTTTCATAACGATTCAATCATCTCAACAAGAGTAATTAAGCTATTGTGAAAAAATTCGTAAATTTTTTTCCTCACATGACCCTATGCGCTTTTTGTGTTTTTGAGTAGAATGATAAATTGAATAGCCTAACAAACTTCGACATGTGTAATACATATCCAGTTAAAATTTCAGTTTGATCGGATCACCCTATCGCTCATACAACAATTCTTTCTCCATTTTGCCTGCGATTTTTGACATTTTTTTTCATAAAATTCCCTAAAAATGGTACAAATATTATTCCGATCTGCGGGACAGTTTAATAATCGTTTTCTACGCAGAAAGTTGACCTAGGTACCAATTTTCAGCTTCACAGGTCTTACCCAGTTTCCATACACCGTTTTGGGGGAGAAAAAAAAACGGAAAATCGCATTTTCATCGTTTTTGGACCTGAAAAATGAAAATTTGTCCCTACCGGGTTAAAATAGCCAATCAGGTGTAGAATCGTACGAGAAAACCTATGAAACAGACTAGAAGTTGATACGATGAGGCTAGATCGAGATACCCGCAAAAAAGCTTATCTTAATCGAACCATATTAAGGGAACGGCCTAGCGGCCGTCCCTTGATACATACATGTTTTTGGATGTCAGTCAGCCCGGGCCGCAGAAGGCAGTCTGTACTGCTCATTTGGCCTGGTATGCATAAATGTGTGGAAAAAATGTTGAAAAAAATTTTTTTTTAACGTTACAACAGATTTTACTTCAATAAAATCAGTGTTCACAATGATCTTGGAAACAATTTGCATATAATTGATTCTGCCTGAAGTAAACTATTTTTTTGTTAATAACAAAATCGATGAAAATTATCAATCTTAACGAAAACTTAATGATATTTAAAAAAATTCGCACATAATTGTTTTACCGGAAATTTACTCGAGAAAAAGATGGCGACCGACTATGAAGTCGCCGTACAAACCAAACGAGGGCACAAAGCGTCCTGGGACCAACGCTAATTTATACCGTTGTTGTTTTTGTTGTTGTTGTTGTTGTTGTTGTTGTTGTTGTTGTTGTTGTTGTTGTTGTTGTTGTTGTTGTTGTTGTTGTTGTTGTTGTTGTTTTCGTTGTCTGACTAACGCAGCGCCGATTTTTTCACGAAGCTCTACAGATGTGAACCGCTGTTTGCGAGTAAAAATGGCAAATAAGGTTGGAAACTTGAGCCTAAACACATATAGTGCAGAATCACTAAAACTGGGAGAGTTCAAACTACACTTGGCAAAGTTTCATTAAACAGCTCAAAACTCATTGAGACTCATGAAACTCACATGTGTAGATTTATGTATGTATATTTTATGGATGGTTTTTTGAGTATATTTGTTTTTATCACTGGAATACTTAAATGAGTTTATAATGACTGCTTTTCACAAAAACATAAGCATATGTAGCTAGATTATTTCACGAGAAAAATAAACAGGCAGGAAATCATGTAGAAAGGAATATATCTAAAGTATGAATACACGATATTTGAAGCATACATGTTTGTATGTTTGTGCTTACACAGTTGTATGTAAAATACATGGTATGGATGCAGAAACCACTAGCTGACGTATGTTTGTATACGAACCAACAAGCATGCAAGACATGCATAGGAATTTTTTTCAGAATATATATGGTAACTGAAACCGATTTCTTGTAACATTTTCTAGAAAAAAAAAGTTTTACCTTTTTATCTAAAGTTGCACCGTGATTGCTTTGTATTGAAAAATTCGGTTTGTACATAACAATATGAACGATCGGTTTTAGATTTGTAGAAATCTACTCGAAAACATGAGAAACATTCAGTTTTTCACAATTTTGTTTGAAAATTTCACAGTGCTGCTGAAATGGTGATTTACATGGTGATATAAATGGTGATGTTCATGGTGATATATCCCACATGATGATATATCCTACATGGTGGTACTTATGGTGGAATATCCTACATTGTGATATTCATGGTGATATATCCTACATGGTGATATTCATGGTGATATTCATGGTGATATATCCTACATGGTGATATTCATGGTGATATATCCTACATGGTGATATTCATGGTGATATATCCTACATGGTGATATTCATGGTGATATATCCTACATGGTGATATTCATGGTGGTATATCCTACATGGTGATATTCATGGTGGTATATCCTACATTGTGATATTCATGGTGGTATATCCTACATTGTGATATTCATGGTGATATATCCTACATGGTGATATTCATGGTGATATATCCTACATGGTGATATTCATGGTGATATATCCTACATTGTGATATTCATGGTGATATATCCTACATGGTGATGATATTCATGGTGATATATCCTATATGGTGATATTCATGGTGATATATCATACATGGTGATTTTCATGGTGGTATATCCTACATTGTGATATTCATGGTGATATATCCTAAATGGTGGTATTCATGGTGGTACTGTATATCCTACATGGGGATAATCACGGTTCACGGTGATATACACGGTGATATACATGATTTCACAGATTTGCTATATTTCGATGACTTCATTGCTTTGTCTGTTATTATTTTGAACTCTATTAATGGTACATGGTTATATATAAAGAACCCAATTTCCATGCCATACCGGACCCAAATCACCACCGGCTGCTGGTATAAAACCAACGTCATGTCATGTTGTATATCATGGTACATTTGTATATAAGCTCAGGGATTTATTTGCTTCATGGAAAAATAATGACTTTCTTCAACATTGCATACCCGGTTAAAATCTATAATAAGGTGGATCTTTTAGAAAAACGGTAATATTATTATCCCAGAATCTGCTTTCATATGGGTAAAACCCAAACAAAAAACTCCCGACTTTTTATGGAAAGACAACTCGGAACGGAACGAATGTTTGCAAAATCTGAAATTGATCGGGATTAGTACATACGTACATGGGAAATTTCTTCATAATAGGAAAATTGACTGGCTGATTTGAAGCCGAACAAAATAGATTACTTATTGGAATCACAAATGTTTTCTCGAGAAAATTGAGTTTTCCATCTTTTTTACTTCCACAATAAAATGGGCCGGTCGTTTTACTCAATGGAAAACGGCAGGGGCGCCGGAAATCACTGCGTTGATCAATAAATAACTTGATTTGGAAAATGACCACGACCACTTTTCTAAATTATGTGCTTCGGTTATTTTTGGATGGATACCAGTTAGATGGTACAGCATTTTCTGCGTTTCTTGCTACGTAGCTATTTTTTGGTAACCATCCATTCATCCACAAGCGGACGAGAAAGGGAGGGAAAAGTAGAACTCCTCCCTCTTCGGCGGTTTCAAAAAGTTGAGTTTGTTCCTTAAGGTGTAGGTAAAATGGCATAATTTTTGCCGATTCCCCCTTCTTTGGAAAAATTCCCCTCTCTTTGGAGGTTTGGCCAGTGCATTCATCCATCTTTTTATTTACGGCTTACGGCCAAGGGATAACTGATAAGGACTGCAAAAAGCCACAATAAATAACCAGCAACCAAAGACCAGCGATAAAATAGTAATAACATCATTGAACCAAAGTTTTCTGGAACCTCAAGACAGTTTCTGGTGTGCATTCAACTAAATAATTCTCATGCGAACAATGTCTGATTTTTTGTAGTTATGGGTTATGGGTTTATAAAAAGAAAATTTTATAACAAAATATCATGAACAAGTTACATGATGTTATGATGGAGCTGGAATAACATAACAAATGGAACTGTTACTATATAAAATAAAAGCATATAATTTTTTAAGTGAATACTGTGTGATGTTTGGTTGTCTCAAGGGCAACCCACGGATGCATAGATAAGTAACAGTACATAGCAAAGTTGCTAGATTCATTGTTTTTCACGGAAAAAATGTTTAGAATAGAAACTCACGAAACTATTCTATCAATCAATCCCGACTTTCCTAAAACTAAATATTTTGTGATTACCTTCAAGAGAAGAATAACTTCAACCCGTAGTAAACATTAATTTTATCACGTTCTCAGATTTCGTAGCAAAAACCGAATTCTTCACAATTGAAAAAAGTTTTAAATTCCACAATGGTGGTTTTCTGCAAATGAATACGCAACAATTCGGCGAAAAAGTTAAATTTACTGATCGAAAGTTGAAAATCCGACAATGGTATTCTAATAATTCTATAGCATTAACTATTCATATTATTTCACTTCTTTATTTCAGTATAATTTGTTTTTCGTAATTTGTAAGACTGATTATATGCGAGACACAATGAAAGTTGAAATTCGGCAATGGAACATAAGCGAAATTTCTCAATCGAAAAGTTGGAGATCCTACAATGGAACACATAATAAACCAGTAGTGTCGGCGTGCGCGCTCACTTCACCAAAATATTTTTCGCATACGTTTTTTCCGCTCGTTTATGTCACGTGAACTTAACGGGGCGGGCCCAACGCACGTCATCATTGGTTTGGTCGACTTGAAGCAGTGGTGGACGGGAAAATTGTCAAAAAACTGCATGTTTTTGAAATTTTTTTTTGAAAAAATCTATCAAACATTGTTGAAGAAATAAAAATTTCCAGTGAGTTATTAAGTGATAGGGACGACACATAAACGAAAAAAGTCATCGTTTTTTGTGAATTCATCCAATTTTATAAATAAAGAAAAAATTAAACCATTTCTAGTTTCGCGGATGACGTTTTTGACAATTTTCCCGTTACGCTTGACAGAGTATTTCAGCCGCCACCAAATCAAAGCACCCAAATGCGCACGTAATATGGCGTCACTTTTACACACTTGAGACCACTAGCGGACGAGAAGGGGTGAAAAAAAGGAATTCCCCACTCTTTGACGTTTTCAAAAAGTAATGTTTGTTCTCTAATATGTAGGTGAAATTGCCAATTCCCCCCTTCTGGACAAAGTTCCCCTCCCTTTGGAGGATTAGCTCGTCCGCCAGTGCTTGAGACCGACTGGCGCACAAGCCGATATTCCAAAGAGGGGGGAATTTCTCTAAGAAGGCAGTTTTCAAACGATTTTATTTACAATATAATAAAAAGTTCCTCCATTTAACCGAAGACGACGGGGAAGTTTCTTTTCCTCCTTTTTTAAAAAGATTCGTCTCTCTTTGGAGGGTTTGCTGGTTCACTAACGGACGATAGTGGTTGGGAAAAGTGGAATTCCCCCTCTTAGGCATTTTCAAAAGTTGACATTTGGTCCCTAAAGTGTAGGTAGAATGTCATCAAAATTTCAAATTCCTCTCTCTTCAAAAAATTTCCCCTCCCTTTGGAGGATAAGCTCGTCCGCCAGTGGGCTTGTCCGCAAGTGCTTGAGAACTGCGATTATTTGCTCGTGGAATAAGGGGGTTTAGAAGATTAGAAATGGTTATACCGACACAGACGTATGTATGTGTTCGCCTATATAATAGTTTTAAGTTATATGAAATTGTGATACTTTCTGATGAATCCAACACCATGATTCACAATTTAGGCGCTGTTCATAGTCGACGCAAAAAATCGCATAAAATCTCACAAAATCGCAAAAAGTCAAAACTTCATGAAACTTTATGAAAGCATGATCATGTTATAACATGAAGCAACGTTATACACGACTCCTAAAGCGTCTCTTATTATGTTTTTATAAATCCACCACAAACCAGTTTGTCATCCCCGGCGCGGAAATCCTGTAAAATCAGGAATCATGGATCACTTACGTCAGGCTAGAGCAACGTGAACGATCCCTAGATTTCAGATTTCATTGGGTTCACTTGCATATAATCGGTATTACAACTTACGAATTACAAACCACACTGAACTACCATGAAAAAATAATGAAAAAAATTTAACATGATAAAGTTACTGAAATCAAGAATGTAAAGTATGAATACGAACAGCTAGTGTTTTTTTAATACGAATGCATGTGATAGGACTGATTATGTGGCTTGTTTTGTTTCTCACACGCACTCATAGATAGTAAAAAAGAACTGATTTTCGAACACGAGAGAATTTTCGGCTTTTCATAAAAAAATCATTTGGGTCAAAGGAAAATCAAATTAGCGGGCGCTATGACGCAATCTCGAAGAAAAACAACCAACCACAAGGTTTAACAACACCTGTAAAAACGTTAAAACTAAAAAAATTTGTGATGGACATTTAAAATTTTAACTGAGGTAAGTTACGAACATAAGTCACCAAAAATGTTGCCACCATTTTTGTATCTATAATTCAAATCTTTTAATTTGGTAAATATGGAAGATTTACTCGTATTTGGCTTGTGTTGTGACAACAAGACACTGCTATGTACTATTCTATCACTATCAACATTTGGCGTTGTCGACGCTTTTTCTCACGTAGAAACGAAGCAAATTTCACCGAAAACAAACACTGTCGTGTGAAAAAAACTGGTCTCCGAAACAAGACAAATTTTTTCGTTGTGTTAAACACGAGAGATTTATTTGAATTTCGCTTGTTTGCTGGCAACATGATGTTATCATGAACAATCTTCGATAACGGTAAAAACAAACACATGTCAAGTCACAAAAATATACACACGTGCAGCCATTGCAGTGTAATAGCACGCATCAACGCAACTTTATGGTTTACGTTTTCGCTTTTTATTTGACAGTCTGCAAAAAAACAAAATATAATATATATCAGATATAACTTCATTTTCGATTTATCTGTAATGCAAATTAAGTCAAGAGTCTACCATGAACCAGTCTACTTTTTCCTCTTTCAGTTTATAGTATGATACGAAAAAGGTTTTTTCTTAGATGAGTCATATTATACAAAACGCCAACTGTTAATTTTTTTAGTTATTTGAAACAAATCTATTTTATAATAATGTTTTAGGTTTTTTTCAATGTTGTGTTAAGCTGAAACTGAGATCTGGGCGGGAGACATGTACATACCGTAGATACATGTAGCAGCGTTGGTCCGGTTATCAGCAGATTATTATTCGCCTTGGGCCACACTTCAGTTCCGATCCAAGTATTTGATTTAACGACAAAACTGGTTCATAAGATAAACAAAAAATTGGCAAACAATTTGCTGAACAAACATAATGGAACCGAAACTTACAGACAAGCAGAAAACTTTATTAATGCTTAATTGATATGAAAAGTGTGGCAGAATCTCTTCGACGTTTAACTCGAGTTTAACTGACGTGAAAAATTTACTTAAAAAATTTTAATCTTCAGAATTGGAATACTATATTGTTGCTGAAAATTCACTTATGCATTTTCACGGAAGATAAATATACCGGTTTGGCGAAATAGTAATAAAAGGTATATTCAAGCCCTTGAAAACGAACAATGCTTCGACAATTATTTACACTTTCACCCCTTTATCAAATTACGAAGGTTGAGCATTATCTATTTAATAGATTCCGCTATACTGGGTTTTTTAGTCGAAACAAACAAGGTCGTGACTTGTAACTTTACTGCTTAAAAATTGTGTACTTATCTACTTCTCAATAAATTAAATCTCCGTCTCCTTCCGAAACAACAAAACAACGGCAACTCTCATAATTCACAACCGAAACGAAACCGAAAACATCGAGTGAACGATGCGAAACTTCGCAAGATGAAACGCCGAAAAGGCCAAACATTTCACTGAAACGTGAAAGAAACGAAACGTTAATTAGGCCGTTTCACGAACATTTCAGCCAACTTTCACACTGGAACGTCAAACTATGTAAACAGCTGCAAGTTCATAGTCGTGCGCGGAATGTAATAACTTCATTTTAAACTATGAAGTTACCCAACTTCAGTTTCGAATAAATGGATTTTTTACTTATCGGTTTTTTGAACTGATTCCACAGTATGCCAAACACAGGTCACAGTGGACGTCGAAATCTTTCTGGTTTCAAAAAACAAAGATACGCTGTAAAAAATCCAACTGAATAGTCCTAAGAAATCCTAAGAAAAATGTTAAACATTCAAGCATCGTCTAATCAAAAAAAGAATGCAGTATTATTGAAATTGTCCAGCTGATCACTTGCGGACGAGCCAAACCACCAAAGGGAGGGGAATCTTTCCAAAGAGGGGGAATTGGTAGAAATTAGGTCGTTTTACACACACCTAGAGGAACAAATTCTACTTTTTGGAAGCGCCAAAAAGGGGGAATTCCACTTTCACTCTCTTTCTCGTTCGCTAGTGCAGCTGATGCAATTTGGGAATTCAGCTTTGGTCATTTTTGTGGTCCGTGGAACATGACATAAACTGAAGAATCTCGTAAATTCAATGGAGTTTCAGATGCCATAGAGTCACACAGAATTCTCAATTAATAACGACTTTACATTTGAACTCGCACCATTTTTCCCATTTATAAAGTTTTCTTGTTTCTTTCTGTACGTGTAATTTTCGCGTGGAAGAACAGAAACACGAATTAGGAATTTATATACCTCAATTCGTATAGTTTATCTAGGGTTTATTGTTGGTCAAAAACTTCGAATTTTCGGAAAAATGTTTATGTCTTTTTCACATCACATTTGGACAACATGCGAAAGTTGCGCGTAATTCATTGCATACGTGCGTAACCGACAAAATTACTTTGGATAACAAGAAACCCTAACGAAACTATACAATATTGAAAAATTCAAGTATGCATGAAAAATTCGTACTCAGGTCCGAAAAATGGTGCTTTTCTAAATTGAGTCGCTCAATCAATTTAGTTTTTTTCAAACATATATGAGCAATTCGTCAGAATGGCCAATGAATCGAAACAGGGAGTTTAGTCGCGCGTTGTTTAGCGTTGTCTCGCCTTCGGCGCCGCCGAAACGTTTGTTTTTGTTTTCGCTTGAGATTTTCGTTGTGCCATCGACCTGGCATTCATGTTGTACTGGAAACACGAGTTTCTCGTGAAGAAAATCCTTAAAATGATTGAAAGTGGTTTTGAAAATAAAAAAAGTCAAAATAGCTGAAAAAAATGAGACGAAAATTTTTTTTTTTCATAGCTCGTCATCCACCACACAACGAATTATGTAGTCACACAGTAGAAGTTCAGTACATTAGGCAAAGCAAAGTTAATGTGAACCGAACCAACAAATGTATTTGAAAATTTGAACGAGCGCGCTTTTTGCGCGTTGAAAAGGTTTGTAAGGAAAGTTTTTTAGTGACAAAGAACTTCGAAGAAGCTATAGTCCGATATTGATGAATGTCCAACTGGGAGGCAGACTTAACTGGTGGGCGAAATTTTCACGTACAACGTTGGCTGTTCACAGTTGTGCTGCTGATGTTGTTGTTGTTGTTGTTGTTGTTGTTGTTGTTGTTGTTGTTGTTGTTG
>OZ038447.1:3314788-3316760 GCA_964036265.1 Daptonema setosum | reverse complement strand
TGAGTGAGTGAGTGAGTGAGTGAGTGAGTGAGTGAGTGAGTGAGTGAGAGAGTGAGTGAGTGAGTGAGTGAGTGAGTGAGTGAGTGAGTGAGTGAGTGAGTGAGTGAGTGACGTACGTACCTTTGTCCATACTGTGACTGACAGTATTAATGTAATCCATAATCTGTTCAACACTGAATGTCTCTGACACAGCGTTGATCGCATGACTGACCCAAACACCTGAAACAACCATAATGTAAGTATAGCTTAACAGCATTCGTTATATTTTTATGTTTTCATACTTACAAACACACTATCACGATGGCTTTACTGACGTCAGTTAATCTAATGAAGAACCATTTTAATCTACAGCTAGTTTTATTCAACATTTGATAACACAGGGTAACATACATATGTACATACATAGAGCATCATGTATTTCATCAGAAAAAGAGATCCTGAATAAGTAGAAAATGCTCGTGTAAATACGTATCCACCAGTTTCACATTGTGTAATTAACAATTGTTTACTTATTAAACAGCATCAATATAAGCTCAAGCTATAAGTATTATTCAACAATTGACAATACAGGATCGAATGCAAATAGCCCGCCAAACATGCGCATGTGATATTCATTTTAGCAATTATTCCCAAATTGCGACATCTCTCCGCTTTTACTATGTTATTTTATATTTCGTCATCAACCGATCCAATATATCGTCGCTTTTCCAGATACAGGATTCGCCAATACTAATCCGTTTATCACCTCTTGGAAACAGTTTTTAATCGGATTTTTTACAGTTATTGATAAAAAGTGAGGAAACCGAATTTTGATAATTTAAATAGTTTCCTTGTGTTGAAAACTTTCTCTCACCCGCTAAAAACGTCTGATACTTCAGCTAAAAGCTCCTCGTTGTCTCACTACAACAACGGCAGCAGCTCGTGGCGAAAATCGTGCAAAATTGCGCTCGTTTTTCACGTGTTACCGAGCTCACTAGCGGATGGAAATACAGAATGATGAAGAAATATTCCCCATTATTTAGTGATTTGAAAATGTGACATTTCTCCATATATGTAGGTAAAATAGTTTACTGACTAATTAATTCTACCTCTTGGGGAAAACTCCCTTCGTTAAGAGGATTCGCTCATCACCAAAGCTCCGGCGCAACCGCATGCGTCGGCTTGTGGGATTTTGGTGAGACAATTGCAAATTTATGCGTATCTGCTTTCTGTCTCAGTTACACGCTTACCGCAGCGTAGATGTTCATATTACAAACAGAACATTAGCTGTCTGCGGTTGTCGATGACTTAACAGTAAATCCCAAATCCCTTATACTACAAAAACCTAGAAGGACTTTATGGACTGAAAAGGTATTGGACTTATTCTCAATATAACATGTTGCGCAAATTTTTTTAAAGAGCTTGGCATTGAGTTAATGGTACGGACAGCAAATGACATGTTTCCTTGGAACTACTTGTATTCCAGCGGGAGCTGTGAAGGCCATGGAAAAATTAGTATGTGGGACAAAACTTACTGACAAGATTGCATAATTTTATTTCAGTGTCGTATTATTTGGTACACAAGCAGGCGAAAACAGTGAAAATGTTGCGAACCAAAGAAGAATTTTTTTTATTTTTTAGTTTGAATCAGTATCCTATGTATTAATATATTTAGTAGAATATTTAGATGCAACAGTATTTCTTTTCGTTCTTGTATTTCATTTAGCATCACAACAACAACAACAACAACAACAACAACAACAACAACAACAACAACAACAACAACAACAACAACAACAACAACAACAACAACAACAACAACAACAACAACAACAACAACAACAACAACAACAACAACAACAACAACAACAACAACAACAACAACAACAAAAACAACAACAACAACAACAACAACAACAACCACAACCACAACAACAACAACAAATAAAAAGCAAAATTTTACTTCGACAGTTCCGTCGTAAAGAAAAAGAAA
>OZ038447.1:3274788-3309788 GCA_964036265.1 Daptonema setosum | reverse complement strand
AATTTTCAGTCAGATCGGACAACCCTGTCGCTCATACAACGATTCTTTTCCCATTTTGCCTGCGATTTTTGCAATTTTTTTTATAAAAACTCCTAAAAATAGTGCAAAAATTATTCAGATCTGCGGGACAGTTTAATAATCGTTTTCTACGTTGAAAGTTGACCTATGTACCAATTTTCAGCTCTACAGGTCTTACCCAGTTTCCATACACCAAAAGTGGGGAGGGAAAAAAAACGGAAAATCGCATTTTCATCAATTTCAGACCTGAAAAATGAAAAAATTGCCCTACGGGGTTAAAAATAGCCAAAAAGATGTAGAATCGCACGAGAAAACCGATGAAACAGACTAGAAGTTGATACGACTAGGCTAGATCGAGATATCCGCAAAAAAGCTTATCTTAATCGAACCATATTAAGGGAACGGCCTAGCGGCCGTCCCTTGATATAAACCTCTAATATACGTACATGTTTATTAACATAACATGAATTTATATGCATTGTAGATTTTTTTTGCTTCTAAGGTAAAACAAGTCTTAGAATTTATTCATCCAAACGCGCCCAAATCTCTACCCTTTCAAATTGGTGCTCGATTTTTCGCGCATTCAGTGGCAAAGTGCGATTAAAAATAACACAGTTTACTTGTTGAGTAATGAAGATTGAATAACAAATAAATCATTTATTGAATGCAGCTAAAACACATCATTCGGTGGCCATACAATGCCTAAGTTTTCTTAAATTAAACTAACGTAAGAGTTCAACGAAAATGTTAAAAAAATTTGTGTTCAATGATTTATGCATCCAAAATACATTATGTATCAAAAATACATAATGCATCAAACATACATAATGCATCAAAAATACATAATGCATCAAAAATACATAATGTATCAAAAATACATAATGTATCAAAAATACATAATGTATCAAAAATACATAATGTATCAAAAATACATAATGTATCAAAAATACATAATGTATCAAAAATACATACGTCTGTGCATGCGTGGAAAAGTGTTACAATAAGACAACAAATGACAGGATTTCAAGGTTAGTTTCCTAATCAATTATGTACCAACGGAATGCACTTATCCCCCTCCCCCCTCTCTTGAACGCGTGTAGATAACAACAAAGAAGTGAAGAAGAATTTCAGGTTTCAGAGAGGCAGCGTGAAAATAATTTAAATTATTCGAACTGTAGTGAATCAGAACAAATCATTAGAGAAGTACAAAACTATATGAATCTACTAAAATCTAAAAAAAAACATATTTTTGGTCGAAAATCAGATAAATAAAAAAATGCGAATTTCACTGGGCTTGAAAAAAAATCCAAAAACTATATAATTTCGTATGGTTAAGAAAATATGAAAATCACAAAAATTCCCGTTAAAATAGTTTTAATAAAACAAAAAATTGAAAAACAAAAAAAAAACATTTTTCAGTCATTCGCCACGCTCGCCACTAAACTTCAGTAGTGCGAATTTTCCGAGCGTCGTTGTCATCCACACTTTTTGCCGACTGATTTTTGAAGGATATTGATTATATTATTTATTACTCCTACTTCATGCATTTGCGTGTATGTTTTTCTTTTTGTTGTTGTTTGTTGCGTGTAGATTGACTGACAACTACGGCGGGAGATTTGACAAATCATTGGTAGAAAAATCTCGATTTTCAAGAATTTGTCCCCAAAATTTGATAAACCAAAACACGTTTAAAATAGAGGCGTTTTTTACAGTTTTACAAATGATATATGAAGTTTTTCGAATTTTCTGCATATCCGCCCACTCAACACCAACCGTGTGAATGCATGAGATGATTTTTGCTTTACTTGAGCCGTGGAAATGATTAATGCCGTGGAAAACTATGCACTTGACATTCGAATGTTGAATACATACCTACGTGAGCGTTGATTGGTGAATGGATACAAGATAATTTATGAATGCAGCGACTTACTTTATTTGCAGATGATCCAAGGGGAAAGCTGGAACTCGTGTTTCTCTAACCTTGAGTCATTGCATATGGCGGGAATTTAAATTTTATGTCTTAATCAGTTTTGAATACTAACCTACATCAATACAAAAATGCTAATAATAATATCAGTTCGAATTTAAAATTCCAAACGTTTATGGATTGGATAAATAGCTCACCGTTTGTAAGACTTTAGTGAAAAAATTACACGCATCAACAAAAATTTAAAATGACAAAAGTTTTAGTCTAAAGAACGAAACGGAATAGTCTCGAGAAACAATGATAAAATAGGCGCGCATTCAAATCCAGTCTCCTAACCAAGTGAGAATGCAATTTCTTGAACGATTAAAGTATCTCTTCAACTGTAACCTGATTATGCTATGTATTCTACATAAAAAGTAAATTACTTATTTACCAAAAAAATGGGGGGAACATGAAAACCCAGTGAAACGTGAATGCCGTTTAACACGTGATGTTCCCGATTTAGTAACGGCCGGGTTTAATTATGTGCTCGCACGTGTATTTTTTCCCTGATTCGATTGACATTCCTGTTTCGAATGTGATAGGATTTTCGCAGAGATAGCCTTTTGGCCAAAAAGGTCTAAAAATGTTAGTTCTAATCAAAGTGAGCGCAATACATGCAACACCTGTATGCCCTGATTTAAAATTCGACATTTATAGGTAATTGATTAAGAGAGCACATTTGAATGCGCGCCGAAATCTTTCATAAATTATGACATAGGCCTCTTTGAAACTGGAATCAAATAGAGAAGTGACTTGATGTCTGAGCATGTGGAAGGAAAGATTTCGCAAAGGCTGGGTGATCTTCCAATTCAGTTTGTCACTAGAATACTAGAATATAACTATGCTAAGCTAAGGATGCCATGCTTTGATTGGTTGTCATCCAACTCAACCTACATAAATACAACTTCAGTTACATAATACTTACGTAAGCCATTATCATACATAGGCGTGAGTTAGTAATTTATTCTCAACCTGTAGTCAATTCGATAAAACATGTCCGTGGAACATTATACTCGTGAACGGGAAAATTGCCGGGAAATTCAAATGCAGTCTGACGCTTTGATTGGTTGTCAACCAAATCGACCTAAATATATTTATAATGTTAGGTACATAATACATTCGTAAGCCGCTATCATATATTGGGGGCACCGGCGGACCAGCCAAACCTCCAAAGGAAGGGTTTTTTTTTGTCAAAGAGAGGGGGAATGGACAGTTTTCAGGCATTTTTATTACACCTTAGGGAAAAATTTTTACTGATTAAATCGCCAAAAAGAGGGATTTCCACGTTTCCTTTCCCTTTTCGTCCGCTAGTGACAGGGGGTGAATTATTCATCTAGTTCCATGATTACGGAACTAAAACCCAACATAAATCGGACATCACTAGCGGACGAGAAGGGGTGGGAAAGTGGGATTCCCCCCTCTTTGGTGGTTTCTAAAAGTAGAGTTTGTTCCTCAAGGTGTAGGTGAAATGGCATGAAAACTGCTCATTCCCCCCTCTTTGGCGAAATTCCCCTCCCTTTGGAAGATTAGCTCGTCCGCCAGTGTCGGACATGATTCATTCGGGAGAACGGAACATTATTTTTGATAGAACATGATCTACATATGCTATAAAGTGCGGGTAAAAGTAAAATGAATAAATAAGAATTGCTTTTTTAATTATTTAATTAACATTTTTTAACCATGAGCACTGATGACATGAGGCTCACAAAACTGAGAGGCAAGTTTTTAAAGCCTACATCCTACATTAAGCGCTGTAATTTTCCTGAAAAAAAACAAGAAAACAAAAATATTACATTTCAGGGATTGTTAGGCGGTCATGTATAGGAACGTACTAAAATTTAGTAGTCAAAAGTTGGTAGTAAGTAGTAGTTGCTAGTTAATAGTAGGCTGGTACGAACTATACATAGAGATGGACTATAAACTGGTTCCATCCACTGACCCTGGTGGCAACGATATACATGTACCACGATGTATTGCATTTGATTGGAAAGGTACATATGTAAGTCATGTGAGAATCTGTACATGAATTATGTGAAAAAGGAACCATTAACAAACGTCCCAGCCGTTCTGAAGCCTATTTATCATTACCGTTAGATAATAAATTCTGAGTAAAGATTAAGAACAGATCCATTCTCTATCACTCATATCTCAACGTGTATAATACATGCATACATACATGCCTATGATTGATGTACCTTTGACCACTGGTCAGGGTATATTTCATTGGCACATATAGCAATTGTGGTTCATCATAATTCATAATTCATGCAAAATCGGGTGAAACTTTCGACATTCATGAAAAAGTATACATAATATGAATGATTTGGTTTATCTAAAGAATTAACATCCGTTCAATACGTGGAATAGTTTTATTCGGCACAGTTTAGGGATTGTAAGGTTCAAGTTTAGTTTTTTCTAACATTAAAGTTACGAAACCTCATCTCTGGTGAGTGTTAACGTAATGGGATTAGACGGTTGGTGAAATATATTAGTTGCACAACCTATCAATCTTCTTCGGAAATACATACAGTAAAATATATGGAGTACCCGTACCGTAACTAATACCATTGATACATGTATGTATGTAGCATGCATAATATCTTGGAAGACTGAATATGAATTTGTGAATAAGTCTTTTCCTCATACTGAAAGTTACATAATTTTCTGTCCGAAAAATACGCCTTGATGTGATTTGAATTCCCATTCAATTGTTAAAATGATATGAATACAATCAATGAAACTGATACGGACAGCCAGGAAGCGAGACCCAATAAAAAGTTTCGGCAAACAAAAACCTTTTTACAAAAAATCACACACGCGGAACAAATAATAAAAAGTACGAAATCATGATTAAAGAGGTGTGTCAATGTCATTCAGCAAACCACTGGCGGACGAGCTAAATTCCCAAAGGGAGGGGAATTTCGTCAAAGAGGGGGGAATCAGAAGTTTTCAGTTCATTTTACCTACACCTTAGGGAACAAGTTCTACTCTTTGAAACAGCCAAAGAGGGGGAATTCCACTTTTCCCTCCCCTTCTCGTCCGCTAATGCAACAAACATGGAAAGTTTGGAACAAAAAAATCGCATGTCAAACATGTTGAATAGGTTGCCCCACTTGCGGACAATACGGGAAGTGAATGCAGTAACCATCCCCTCGCTAGAGGAAAATTTACAGAATACTGGGAAGGTGAAATGATCCCAGGCTCTGACTCATCCTTCTTTCGCAAACTTCGTCTTTCCGGAAAATTCGCTCGTCCGCCAGTGATTTGGGTGTAGCATAAATTAATGAATAGAAGTTTCCCCGTTTGAAACACATGTCATTTCACGGAGTCACTAGCGGACGCGCGAAACCTCCAAAGGGAGGGGAATTTTTCCAAAGAGGGGGGAATTAGCAGTTTTCAGGTCATTTTATCTACACCTTAGGGAACAAACTCTACTTTTTGAAAATTCCAAAGAGGGGGAATTCCACTTTTCCCTCCCCTTCTCGTCCGCTAGTGCATGGAGTGCGAGTATCGATTTCGATTGTATATAAATGTGATTAGTGATTAGTTCGTATTTGTGGGATTACATAATATAAACCTATAACATGGTCACGACTAGCGGACGAGGAAGAGAGGGAAAAATAAAATCCCCCTCTCTGCGGCGTTTAAAAAAAGTATCGTTTGTTCCTGGAGGTGTATGTAAAAATACCGAATTTCTGCCAATTCCCCCTTCTTGGACAGGTTCCTCTCCCTTTGGAGGTTTGATTCGTGCGCCAGTGGGTCGGGCTAATGACCTTGGCACTCAATTCGGGATGATTTCACGAATTTCGCTTGGATGTAATGATATGATATTTATGTATGTACATATCAATACTGGACGAGAAGCGGTGGGAAAAGTGGAATCCCCCCTCTTCGGCGTTTTCAAAAATAGACTTAATTCTCTAAGGTGTAGTTAAAAGTGCTTGTAAACTATACCAATTCCCCTCTTTGACGAAAATCCCCTCCTTTTTTGGCCTTCTCGATTGATTATAATGCTGAATTTGAATCCGACGTTGTCAATAGCAAACGAGGGAGGAACAAAAACGTGGAATTCCGAAAGGTGGAAATTGTTAGGAGATTGTACTTGAATTTGAATCTGCCGTGAATTATGATCTAAGAAAAACCCGATTTTTTCGACTTGCTGTTGACTATACGAAAATGGATTTTTTTGACTTTTGAGAAATATTGAAAATTTCCGAGAAGAATATAAAATAGCCGCCAACCCGATGTTAGAACAAAAAATTATAAACAATGATAAACAATATACATAGATAAAAACCTCTATCTGAAATCGGATATTAAAAGTATCAAAACTGGCTAATCGGTGCAGGGGAAAAACGTTATCCGGATGACCGAACACCGCATGAAAATCCGGTTTTGTAAAATGTGAAATCATGGATCATGATAAAAATACATGATGATTGCCCAGATATCTTGTGTCTAAATTTGTATCAAACCCAAACGTGTTAATTTTAGTCGCACTTATTGACCGACAAACCTGCCAATGATTATTTTTCATTCATGGTAAATTAATTAGGAAAAGTAATTCATCCATAAAAGGGTGAGTGAACTTTTTCACCTCATGTGAAGGAAGAAACGGTATTGTGCTTCTTCTTCACTGCACGATTGATATTTTTTTAGTGGTTATTTGATGGTTTACCAGATGAAAGTATAGTGAAGCAATTCCATGGGTCTTGAAGTAGGAATGAACTACATTCATACATACATTGTAGTTGTGGAAGAGTGGTTAGGGGACTAACTACAATCAATTAGATCAATTGTCAACTTCAAAAAAATTAAATACACCCTGTAATTGGTGATTATCAGATACATTTCCGAAAAACCGGTCAACTTCGACCTCAGCTGTTAATATCCTCCAGTACACCATGATTTTCGGCGAAAAACCGGATTCTCCGTCGCGTGCCAATTTTTTTCAGATAAAATAACATTTGTCGGGTTGTTATTTAGATGGAAACACTACTGGACGAGGGGAAACAATAATGTTAATTCCCCTCTTTGGCAGTTCCTAAACGTGTAATTCTCCTTTAATATTTTGGTTAAATGGCTTGCAAACGAATATTGGTCCTCCTTGACAAAATTACCCTCCTTCGGAGAATCAGCTTTTCCGCCGGTGCCGCTGACTTTTTATGACAACGGAACTTGTCTGGAAACATTTTATTAGGTCGTTATTTTGAAATAAAAAAATCTTTTATTTTCATGTGTGGAAATACACATAGTAAAATGGGTTAACGGGCCAAAACAACACTGGGCTATTTATAAGGTACTACTTACCTATATGGATAACTTCATTATTAAATTGTATTCAACATTTACGTGATAAACTGGCGGATCATCCAAAAACTGTGACATTTCTCTAAAGAAAATGGTTTCGGCGAATTTGAGACAGTTTTACGGAAAGCAGCTTCCTTTTTAAAACACGCCAGATATGGGAATTCCACCTTTTAACTCGTCAGAGGGAAAAAAGCTCTTTTTTTCCTTTATATTGGTGATATCGAGGTAGGTGAACTAGAACAACGAGTTCTACCGACACTGCAACTGGACCTACGTAATATTTGAAGGTCACAAAAGTTTTTCCGGTCGAATTTGGAAATTGAGGTGAAAGTTGTCGGAGTTGTCCGATGATATATTTTGTTATAGTAGCTTGAAATCAATTATGGCTGGTTCTAAATCATGTTGTTTGAAATATGAAAAAAGGAGAGTCAGGAAAAAGCAGAAACAAGATAAATCAGTTTAGATTTATGCCTGCATGTGAGCTGTGAAGTATTATCTAAGTAAGTATTATATTGAGGTATTACCATGTTAAATCAACATTTTGTATGTAAAGTAAAAAAACTGTTTTCAGGTGATTTTTATCCATTGTTGCCGAAGGATTTGAGAATCAGTGAATACTTAATGGGGTAATGAGGCTCAATCATTATTTAATTCTAACTAAATGAGATAAAGGAGGAAATAATGCAATAAATACATACATAACAGCGAAACGAGTGTTATTGAGAACATACAATTCAATCTTTCCACGTCGTACATATTAGTTGCAAAAACACACATTAACCCATCTCATGTCAAATGAAAATGAAGATTCTCCCCGATTCGTTAAGAATAGATAACGCAACGAGAAATCAGTGTTTCAGGCGTTTTGTGTTCTTTTTACAGATTTCGCGAAAGATAATTGCTGTTACATAATGTGGCTTCGTTCACAATACACTTGCTGTTGTTGTTGTTGTTGTTGTTGTTGTTGTTTTTGTTGTTGTTGATGTTGTTGTTGTTGTTGTTGTTGTTGTTGTTGTTGTTGTTGTTGTTGTTGTTGTTGTTGTTGTTGTTGTTGTTGTTGTTGTTGTTGTTGTTGTTGTTGTTGTTGTTGTTGTTGTTGTTGTTGTTGTTGTTGCTTATTGTTGTTGTTGTTGTTGTTGTTGTTGTTGTTGTTGTTGCTTATTGTTGTTGTTGTTGTTGTTGTTGTTGTTGTTGTTGTTGTTGTTGTTGTTGTTGTTGTTGTTGTTGTTGTTGTTGTTGTTGTTGTTGTTGTTGTTTTTGTTGTTGTTGTTGTAACTTACTATAACGAATTCGTCCAGTGACAACCGTTAACCACATATCTGACCGACAAAAACAAACACGAAAACCATAAACATGTTAATCCCCGTATTTCGCCAAAAGTATCCTAGTAGACTGTAGCGTACGGATCGAAATCAGAAGTGATTTGTTAAACACGACAAAATATCTGACATATCTAAATTCATCTATTAAGATATGGGAAAAGTGAAAATAAAAGTGAACTTCAGTTCTAAGTTCACTTGCTCTTCAGTTTATGTAGCAGTAAAGTTACAGTAGAACTCTCATTATATAACTTAAGTGAAATATATATCCTCAGCGTAAAAAAATGTGCCCATTTTCTTAAAAGTCTGATGATCGGGGAAATTCAGTGGTTTGGAAGACGACTGCCAAAAAGGGTTTCGGGAACTGTGAGTGATTGTAAGACAGTTTAGAAATAGTCCAAATGCCTTGATATTCCGATTTTTTCATGCCGTGGGGCAATTTCGCTGTTATATTTCAAACCCATACTTTATTGAAATGAACTGATCTAAATAATATCTTAACTCTCACATATCAAGCGCCTGAAATAATAAAAAAATTATCACGATGAAAATTATTTGAACATGAGGTAAGTCAAATGGTGATTTAAATTTTTTTTTAATCTCAGTCTAACCTGCTGTTTAATTTTCTAGTATAAAACCTTGTGAATTACTAAAGATTAATTAGAAATCGTATAAGATTGATACATAGTATGGTCCACTTACTCACAGTTATCCACTATTTCAAGAGAGATGTAATTTGGGAACAGTTTGACTCCAAACAAAACGTTATAATTGCATTGGACTGAGTCCGTTATACATGCTTTTTGACACCTCATATCCGCGTCGAATAAAATTGGGATTAAACGCGAAAATTCATGTATAAATAAACGAAACAAAAAGAGTTCGGCGCCCGGATGAGTCAAAAATTTACGTTTCTATGTCGCACTACAAAAATTATACTCTTATTGAAAAATATAAAAGATATGTTACAGTATTTAGAAAAAAATATATATAGATTTTCAAGTAAATTATTACTTTTCAATCAATTTTCAACCGCTACCATTACGGCACGTGTTTTCAGAGGGGGGGGAGTAAATTTTAGAGCGATTTTCGAAAAAATCATGATACGTATGTATAAAACTGCACGTGTCCACGAAGGCATCAGTTAGACTCAATTGGTAAATTTCGAAATGCGGATTATCTAAATTAATACTCATCAACTCCCTTCTCGCGCATTTTTCTATGCTTCACAAATTTCTGAGTGAATATTTAAGGGAAAAGGGGAAAAGCCCCCCATTTAGAGGAACTTCCCCCTCATCGGTAAATTTATTAATCCTCTACATCAAGTGGCCTGATTTCCCCCAAACATTCAGTGAATACATGGCAATATCAACAATAATAACAATAACAATTATAATAATAACAGATTTAAAAATACACGGTGGATTATCATTATCACATCGTCATAATAAATTTTACGGGATAGGCTGATGCACTCACGGAGGACTAGGAAATGAAGGTGAAATAGGAGAGAATGATTAGACTGTTTCTTAATCAAATTTTTTGAATTATAATTATGTTTTATATGAAAAATTTTGATGTGAAAAGGTAAACAACAAGTAAAATACATTTATAAAATGATATGAAGCCATATTCGGTAAAACAAAGAGTTGAAGGATTAATCGAATCTGTGAGGCTTACTGTAGGTCTTCTTACTAACGTTTTTTTTATTAAAAATAAATAATTGAAAATGTTATACATCCACGTTTTTTCAGTTTAAAAAATGAAAATTTCGATCTGCATTTTCTAAAACGTCCTGAGAATGACTAATAAACCGATTCTAAGAGCACTGATTTGTCCTATCAATCAAACATACATACTTTTATCTCGCGAAGTAATCAGTCACTGAACGGGTTACAACTTCCTTTATGGAGAATTTATATGGAGCCGCAGGAGGGGGGTTTTTCGTCAAGGTTCGAAATATGCGAAGTATTGCGGGGATTTTTTGAAATCTAGCACGGATGCTGTCAAACTAATGGGCCGAGAAAAAGGTTTACATTATGTGAAAATGATAATAAGATATAGACAAATGTGTATACTGAAAGATTGATGTTCACTATTATTAGTAGAAAATTTACGATTAATGATTTAATTTACGATTGGAGTATGAATTTAAGGCACCCAATTGATCAATGATAAATACGATTGTATTAGGCATAGATGGTTATAGATGGGTTCATGTGAAATTTCATATAAAAAACACTTTAAGCTACTTTTAAAATTCCGTAGGACAGCTTTATTATGCAAAGCACCGTTCAATCCGTTAAAAAGCAGAAAACAATTATACGGGTTTTTTGTTTGATGGAATGGCTCTCAACAACCATGAGCATAAGATTATATAAAATAATTACATAATTACATAAGATTATATAAAATTACAGTAGTTAAATAAAACAACAACAAAGAAATAAAAGTTCTGGCTGGATTACTTTTCTGCTAATTTTTGAAAACAAGAGAATTTCGGCCATGATAAGAATTAATGAGTAATTGACGCACAACTGACTCCTTCAGGGTTTGAACTAATCGATCCAAAATTGCATTCCCTAATGAAAAAGCGGGACTCCGCCAAATCAAGTGAGAAATCAACCTAGAAACCCCGGATATATTACGAGTCAGCTGGCAGCTATTCTGTCTAGTCACACATGTGCGGGTCTAACAACAACAACAACAACAACAACAACAACAACAACAACAACAACAACAACAACAACAACAACAACAACAACAACAACAACAACAACAACAACAACAACAACAACAACAACAACAACAACAACAATAACAACAACAACAACAATAACAACAACAACAACAACAAAAACAACAGCAACAACAACAACAACAACAACAACAACAACAACAACAACAACAACAACAACAACAATCGTAACAGCCTCACTGTGAACAACCATAGTGGATGTTTCGCTTCATCAGATCGGGAATTCATTCCTTTTTCCTTTTTCCGCAATGTCAAAGATTCTATACGGACATGTTTATTATTAGGCGTTGACTTGTTATATTGGGCGCAAACTTGAATGGAGGGGGGGGGGGGTCAGGGGCATGAAATGATGCGGACGGTGTTTGGTCGGGGAGGGGGGGGGACGTAGGAGTATGATAATCAATAAGTTATGAATTGGTGAACTTGATTTTGTGATTTTTCTCGGTCTAAGGGAATTTTGATTTTGTGATATGGTGATGAATTTTGTGATTCTGTGACAAGATCCAAGATAGTAAACGAGGTCTGTTTGTTACCCATGGGCAGGGTAATTAAGTGTGTGGGTTGGGTGGGGATGTGTTCGGGCACTAGCGGACGAGAAGGGGTGGGAAAAGTGGAATCCCCCTCTCTTTGGCGTTTTCAAAACGAAATTTGCCAATTCCCCCCTCTTTGACAAAATTCCCTCTCCCTTTGAAGGTTTAGCTCGTCCGCCAGTGGTTTGGGAGGAAGGCGTAGCGGACACCTGCGGGCACTGGCGGACGAGTTAATTTCCCAAAGGCAGGGGAATTTCGTCGAAGAGGGGAAAATTCGCAGTTTTGTAGCCATTTCACCTACACCTTAGGGAACAAATTATACTTTTTGGAACTCCCAAAGAGGGGGGGGAATTCCACTTTTGCGTTCTTCCCTCGTCCGCTAGTGCCTGCGGGTGTTCGAATTTGAACTCGGCAAATCTTCATGTCACGTGTTGCATTTTTGGAATGTGGATGTGTAATTGGAGGAATGTGTTTGGCAGCTGCATTCCTGCCAATGATAGCGTAATTAAAGATTCTGCTTATTGAAGGAAACGCGTGAGGCCGACATTCTTGGCTGATAAAAAACTTGAAATAAAGATAATATTGTTGTAAATTATTGATGTGATGGATGTATTCTTGGTTTGACTTGAGACAAGACGATGATGAGGTCATGAGATTCATGGACGCATGATACAACTCATGTCATGTGATTCGTAGATATTCGGGAAAATATTCTAGGATAGAAATTGTCATTGTTTCAACACGCCAATCTGACAACAGTCACTCATCACTCACTCACTCGCTCACTCACTCACTGGCTCAATCACTGTCTCACTCACTGACTTACTCACTGCCTCACTCACTCATTCACTGCCTCACTCATTCACTCACTCACTCACTGACTCACCCAGTTCACTCACTCGCTCACTCATAGAGTCATACTCATTCGATCTTGATTCGTTCAAACCTAGTGTATAACATAATATTAACAAAACCCAGAGCCACGATCAAGTTCTTGTCACAAAAGAGTCCCGAATATGAACTTCGCAGCTCAAATCGGAACAAAATCCAAAATCTGATACGAAGAATCTGGAAGGCGCAGAATGTTGGCTCAATGTCGCAAAACATAAAAATCCGAAACCAAAAAGAGTGTTTTATAACTTTTCTCCTCTAAGTTTTGCACTGGTAACGCTGACGGCCTCACATGATTCTAGACACTTTGATTTGGTTTTTAATTATAGAAACGAATGTATGATGAAATTCGCTTAAGTGAATGTATACGTTGATTCAATTAGTGCAGTGCACAGAAGCGGAAGAGAGAAATCATCGAGCAAACTACTTTGATATGATTTCATTACATATTATTTGTAAGCGTTCCCTACATGAATATGTTACCTTATAATTTGTAAAGCTTCACAAAAAACCCCTTTGTTGAAGAAATCATGGTTCTAGGCATGGCTTGAAAATTTGTTTATTCCTAGTTTGTAAGTTCAATTTAAAAGTACATAGACACTGAATGGTTTCGATCAAATAAAACTTCTAGGTAGGTTCTACCTCAAGTTATATGTAATCCTAGAACCTGATTGTTCTGGATAGAACACAAATAATAAAACATCGGCCTAGTCACAAATCAATACGTTCCAATAAAAGCAAGACACAAACTCATTTCTGCTGGCGATCTTTGTTTTTTGGGAAGAAAAATATATAATTTTTTTTATCAGCCTGTTCACTTGTGCGCACAAAATGAGTTGCATATAATTTATGCAGTAGAATTTGTAGAATAGAGAAAAAGCTAGTGAATTAAAAAAATTTGCCTCATTTCACGCTCGACCTCCCTATGACAAGATTTCTCCAGATTACTCATTCATTTTTCAAAAATAGAGAATTTTTTTATGAACCAAACTTTGTGTCGTCATCAGCTGAGTCACGCACATAAAATATGTTATTTATAATACAGTAAATAATACCGAAACGCTGGTTTACAGTCCAACAGATTTTTAGCTGACTAAATGCGATGCAAATAGCATAACGCCACAAAGCTAAACGTCCCGGCCGCATATTTCCAGAAACTATAAAGTTTTTCTTCACCAGTAAAAATTTTCCCTGAACTATCATGGATGGTTTCGAACAAGTGAACAAATAAAAAATAAGTAAATAAAAAATCAATTTTTTTGATGGAATTTTTATTCTCAGAAAATTTAGCTTGCTTTGTTGATTTTTTTCATGTATTTTTCATGGAAAGTTGTTGATTATTGAATGGTTAAAATAACTCTCAAAAATGAATTAAATTAAAAAAAACAATTTTTAACCTTTTGATAATCAACGTATAACATGTTATAAAAAAACCGTTCATGAGTGTTTTACCTCTTAAAAGTTATGGCTAATGGTTCGGTTAGTGGTGACATGAAAAACCACGCTGGACACCTCCGCTTCGCGGTGCTAACGGTCCAAGGCGGGGGCATAAAACTTAGGTTGCAGTGTAGGCTTAGGCTTAGGCTTAGCCTTTGAAGAAGGGCTCGGGCGCTACGCGCTCAAGCCCTTCCCAAGCGCTAAGCCTAATCCTAAGCCTAAACTGAAAACTAACTCTTAGCCTCATACTCGGCGATCTCGCTCAGAACGAACAGTCTGTGATAATGACTAAGCCGAAGCCATAAAAACAATGGGAAGTTTCAATGTAACTGAAAACGCTAAAATGGGATAACTTATTCAAAAACTAAATTTTTAAATGAATAAAAAAACGAAAAAATATTTATTTCAAGCCTTACGATAGGTTATCGGGGGTTAACGAACAGTAGAACTTCATAGGAACAGTGTATGATCAAAATGAGCAAAAAATACTTCAGTGAGATTCGAACCCTCACCCCATCGTTCAAAAAAGTGACGCGCTAAAGTGACGCACTATGTCACGGTGGCCGATGGTAGGGTGTGCACACACACGCTATATAATAGCGCGGGCGAACCAGCACTTTATAGTTTCTGTAAATAAGCGGCCGGCCCGGATGCTAATAATCAAACCAATCAAACTTGTTGAGCATTGTCAAGTCAATACATATAAATACATGATGATTTAGCTGACTAGTGAATTCTCGTAAATTCAAGCTTTGTCAGGGTTTCCTCTTACAAAAAATTTAAACTTCCATTGGCTCGTTCAAGTAAGACCAAGTTTTTTATGTTTTCAGGTGTCCTGTGAAGAAAGATTTTTATGTGAAGTATTTGAACGTGCGCCAAAAGCTTATTCGGCTTCAAATGGCCCATAAAAAACTTTCTGAGTAACAAGAAATCATGGATAGGCTATCTGAGTCAGGCTCTAGAAAAAAATTCGAAGTTTCATCAAAAATGTGTTTATAATTCTTTGGTAAAGCTCCTTATCAGTGCCCAACACCTGGTCTACAAAATGCGGTGATTTATACTAAATTAAATACCTATCCCCTTTATAACTGATTCGTCATTATTTCAAATAATACTGCTATACATAAGCATACTGAATACTCGACTTTCAATCTGTACCGCTCGAGCTCAACCATAACAAACTTGGTACAGTGAAAAAGTTTACAACTGCACTTTTGTTTGCGGATTTTCTGATTTTGCGGCATTAGTTAACGTTGAAAGTTTTGACTTTTTTTTTAAAATTAATTGAAACAAATAAAAATAGTAAATTAATCAGAGGAAAGGTAAGATTGAACGGTTGTTTTTAGAATGTGGCGACGGCTAATATCGGCTGGAAGTGGTTATGCCACTTCGATTGTGGCAAATTCGGCACCACAACAATTCGGTGTTACGACGGTATCAGCTGTTGGTTCTTCCAAGTTCGCCCGTCTTGTCCGGTCACAGTCGCTGGTTTACCTGCGCAAACAAACATGCAGCACTCAGGTTGGTTATCTACCGAATATCGTTAACATTTAGGGTTGAAGTGACCGAATTAGCCAGACAATTAGCCGAATTAGCCGGTCACTCACTTTTTTCTTAGTCAGTCAATCAATCAACTTTCAATGAACTTTTACTCATTCAGTCAATTAGCTTATGTCTCTTCAATCAGTCGGTCATTCACGATTACTCAGTCAGTCAATCAAGTATTCAGTCACTCAATACTCAGTCGGTCATGTATTATTAGTCAGTCAATCAATCATTCAATAATCAGTCGGTCACTGACTAATCAGTCAGTCCATCATCAATCACCCAATAATCAGTCAGTTACTGACTATTAGTCAGTCAATCAATCACTCATTAATCAGTAGGTTAGATTACTCACAAATACTCGGTCAATTAATTGGTCAATAACTCAGTAATCAGTCGTTCACTCACTGTACTCAGTCAGACAATCGATTGGACAATAATTCAATAAAAACATTTGGTCATTTACTATTAGTCAGTCAATCATCACTCCTTCAATAGTCTGTCGGTCATTCAGTATTACTTTGTTAGTCAATAACTCTTCAATCAGTCGGTCACTCACTGTTTCTTACCTCTTAGCCAGTCAATTGATTGGTCAATCAATCACTCATTAATCAGTCGGTCATTAAATGTTTCATAGTCAGTCAATTGATTGGTCAATCATTCACTCAGTAATCAGGCGGTCACTCATTGTTACTGAGTCAATCAATCAATCAATTGTTCAATCGCTCACTCAATTGTTCGTTCCGAGCATTCTTCATGCTTATTCAATCAATTATTCACTGTTTAAAAAAAACCTTGGGTTTTCTCTTTCGCATTCACAATTTTTAAATTCAGGCCACTACTGAAACGACAACAACCGAGCGCGACTCGAAACCGCCCGCATCAACAGCCGACGATGCCGTTTCGATTTCGACAAATGACGGCCTTTCCGCTTTGTTGCCTGATGTTTCGCATGGCAATGCGGTTGTGACCGATGATTATCCGGATACCGGTTCGGTAATATAAGATATAACTTAGTGAGTGAAGGTATCTTGTTATAAAAAATTAACTTTATTGCCCCGTCGCGCACTATGCAAAGAATTGACGAATCATTGTCCGAATAATATGCGAAGAAAAAGGAAACTTTTTTTTAAATGTGAACGTATCCCAAACGTACACTTGAAGTCAAATTGGGTCATGAATACGTTCTCTTTCTGTGTAACAAGAAACCAGAACCCCTGGATAGATTCTTTGTGACTGAATTCGATTTATTGGTCACATAAAACTTTTCATTACTCAATGGAATAATCAGCCCCGAATCATTTGATCGCCCCTTTATTTGATTGCTGTTCAAAAAAATTGTTCAATTCACAAGTGAAATATACTAATAAATAGGAAATAATTCAGGTTTCGGAATCGATCGGGCGTATATGGAAGCACAGGAAGACGTTGACCCCGACTTGTACACTGGCACCAATCATCTACATAAGAAGAAGAACTACTACCGACTCCGTCATCCATTGGCTAAACAGATCGCCTATATGAAGAGTGAAGGTATGTTTATAGAAATGTTACAGGAAAAGCGAACAGGGGTTGAAGAATTATAAAAGATGAAAAAGAAGTAAAAAAACTTGTGTCACTAAAAGAGAGGTTTTGCTATTGTTAAAAGTAATCTGCGTTCTGTTTGTTTTTCATTTGTCCAACCATGGGTGTAGAGGAAAGGGTAATAACCAAACCAAACTTTGGCTAGATCACTGATCATAACTGGCCATGGTTCAAGTTAGAAGCTAAGTAAAGTCGTTGTCATTCCCAGTCCTGTTCTAGTAATTTTAGTCTAGGAATTTTTGAGTCTGTTCCCTTTATATGTTTACCTTGGATGTTCCACTTGCTGTGTATGTATTACAGCCTTCACCGAAGCGTACAAGGGTCTGCCGATTTACATGTGGTTCCGACGGAATACGCCTCATTCTGACCAGTACCATCCCAAAATCAGGTACGTTGATTGTATGCTAGTTCAAGTCACTTTTTGAAACCACCAAAAAGGGGAATTTCACTTTCCCGCCTCTTTTCATCCGCTAGTGGTTCAAGTGACCCCTACCCCGTTTAAAGATTTGCATCTGGAGGTACAGTGTAAGTTTATTAAGAGAAAGATGGGTAAGATGTGAGAATGTTATCAAATAACCTTGTTGTCTTTCAGCATTTCCGGATGGCTGTATGGTTTCTTGATACCACCAGATGGGTCTGATTCTGTGCTATTGTATTATAATTGAAGTCACAAATTTGAGCTAGCTGTTTTATTTTTTTTGCGATTCCAGATGCTATTTTGTTGCAGATTGAAATGTTTGGACAACAACTATCGGTATATCTCGAGCAATCCGTGTCCGGTCTGTCGTGACGAGTATCTGTGGTTTGATTTTAGGGTGAGTAAAGTTTTATTTGTAATTTTTTACTGAAAAATTTTATTAGTATTATTTTTTTTCTTACTTTTAAGATTGTTTTATGTACAAAAGTAACCAGATTGAATGTTTTCATAATATCAACTTTTATATAACAAAGATAATTTATTGGATTTTTATATGGCGGCGACAAGGCGGCAGTTTCTTTGGTTTTTTCGTATCTTTTGATCTCGTTTCGGGAATTTTCCAATTTCCATTTCAATTGGTATGTTTTATTGCGTAAACATTAAAAGCAAAGCAATACTACAAACAATACTCCTGCAAAGCATGAAATTGTATTAATGGTTGTTTTGTTGCTATGCAAAACAACTTTTAATTCCGTTTCTGGAAACTAGAATAATAATGACTATGACAATGGCAAAACGGGTGCAGTAAGCTTTTGTGATGAAACAAGACTTTTTGGTTCATAGTCACATTTTTTTTCTTTCTGTTTCGTATGCAATACTTTAGCGATTTTCACGGTTCTCGGAAATAAATGTATAATAAATTATTTCAATGCGACGGTCTCATAATGATCTTGTTCTATGATACACATAACTCCAAGTCCAATTACATTTCACGTTCCTTGGCTAAGATAAAGCTATGGTCAACTTATTGCATGCTTAACATATTGTTGTTGTTGTTGTTTACGTATATTGTGTTGGTTGCTGTTGTTTATTGTGTTTGTTGTTGTTGTTTATTGCGTTTGTTGATGTTGTTTGTTGCGAATTTCGCATTATTCCGCTGAATATCTTTATCGCGCTGCGCGCTTTTCTTCATGTTGATTTTTATCGCGTGCATTTTTTCGTGTTATCGCGTATTCTGCGCGCTTATCGACTAAAGTAGCTTTTCGTCCATTGTAGGTTCGGATTTAGAAGTTTGTTTTATAGGGTTTAGTGTGTTCGGTTTATATTACACAATACAGAAGATTCATTATGTGGTTTATAGTAAGTTGATGCAGTATTATATAATGAATTTGTCCAGTTGTTTTCTACATTTACAATTATATTTATATTATTTTTCTGAAGAAGATCTAAAAAAGACCAGACCAACATAAAATTTTTTTTCATTTTCATAATAACTTAACTCTAGAGACACGACCATACATAAAAAATCTCCATTTCTGTCAACTTCTATCAGTGATTAATATTCGGCTTTTTTACTTTTTGTTTGTTCATTGTGACCAAGCACGTTTCAGAAGGTGACCTATCAACTATTGAGAGCAATTCTATTTGCAGTTTTCCACGTGAGTTGATATCAATACTTGCAACAACTTTTAATAAAATATAATTGTTGCGGGAGTGCTATAGGCTGCTAAGATTTACCTTCCTTCTTGCAACGTTTTAATATAATGCCCTTTTCGTTTGAATATATGCAGTTTTTATGATGCGTGTGCTATTAGAACTGGTCGTCGAATATAATGAAGAAAAACTCAAATTTACAGATTTTGGTCATTCATTTGTTCCGCACAACTCACAAAAACTTTATCGCTCTTTCATGAACAGTTATATAAAAATTAAACGCTGGAGTTCAAAATGTGCAGTTTGTTCTGTAGAATTATAAGGCGTATAAGAGGTAAAATGACCTAATTCCCTCTCTTCGAAATAAGTCCCCTCCATTAACAGTTACAGTGTTGGATTGTCTTCCAGAGCCTGTTCTATGAGTTTTATCCCTTCTGCTAGGCTCATCACTTAGATATTATATCATTGGCGGACGAGTTAATTCTCCAAAGGGAGGGGAAATTCGTCAAAGAGGGGGAATCGGCAGAAACTAGACCATTTTACCTACACCTTCGGGAACAAATTCTACTTTTCCAAATCGCCAAAGAGGGAATTAATTCCACTTTTCCATCCCCTTCTCGTCCGCCAATGTATGTAAGTGATCCATGTCATGAACAGAAGGTACCAGCTGTCCCTGACCTTTTAGACCTAGGTTATGTTCATCTTCCCCTCACCCGTACGAGACCTACAGCGGACGAGAATGGATGTGAAAACGGGCATTGTGATCGGTTTGTTGGTGAATTCAAGAAGTGGGACTTGTTCAAGCTCAGTTTATAAGCTGCAGTAAAGGTAATGTGATCTCCTAGGAATTGCCATTTGGAAGTATCTCATTCATTTGTGGGGTCGGCTCTTCCGCCGATTTTCAAGACCCTTGATTGTCTGTGGTTGATGTCGGCTTCTGTTGATGATGTCATCATTGTGTTGTGTTTGGATCGGATTCATCACGTCATTTCGGCTGATGAAATTGTTGCTAGGTTTTTCGCTACTCTGTATCACTGGCGGACGAGCTAAATCCCCAAAGGGAGGGGAATTTCGTCAGAGAGGGGGGAATTAGCAGAAATTAGGCTATTTTACCTACACCTTGACGAACAAACTCTACTTTCGGAAACCACCAAAGAGGGGGGAATTCCACTTTTCCCTCCCCTTCTCGTCCGCTGGTGCTCTGTATGAAAGGTTTAATCGCCGATTCCGTTGTGCTGTTCTGGTTGAAAGTGCGTGGAAACTGTACACGTCTACAGTCATCCTTTATAAAATTCTTTTAATGTGAGCTGATTCCATTCACTGACCACAATAGTTTGTCGATCGTTTTTTTAATAATTGGGTCGGGCAGACACTGAATAAAGTTAAGTTAAGTCAGAAGATTGGCTTACTTCTGATCTGACTGACATTACGTGACTTTCGGCTTATGTTTGTGGGCATGTCATGCATTAGCGGACGATAAGAGATGTAAAAAATTGGAATTCTCCCCTCTTCGGCGTTCTGAAAAAAGTTGAATTTGTTAATTTGTAAGTAAAATGGCCTGAATGCTGCTAATTCCCTCCTCTTTGACGAAATTCTCCTCCCTTTGTAGGATTATCAGTGATGTCATGTAATTAGCTGATGTCCACCCACATCGTAATGCCCTTTGCATCTGTATGAATTTATGGCGGTGGTTTATGTTGTACGTACGTAAATATGTCTGTTAACTTGTTCATATGATTAACTGTTCGTAATTCGTAAAATCTAGTCACGTACGTATGGTATGTTCTAGTTTTCTCTATTTTGAAGGTTTTTAATTTCAAATTATCATTTAAAATTATCTGTTAGAATGCACCTGTCTTAAATTGATAGTTTGTTAGTTGAATAACAACATAACTAAATGTTTTTTATAATCATTTATTTCATATATCACATAGTGTAACATTATGGTACTACCATACTACTATTGACTTGGCCACTGTTTGACCGTTATGCCATTAACACGATGGGTACCTGATGTTTCAGTTTGTTTTCCTGCTACTGTGCGGGTCCGTTGGGGGCTCATTTATTCACGGCTGATGCTTTTTCGTTGGTCATATGATGCCACTAGCATCTAGCGGACGAGTAGTGGAAGAAAAGGGGAATTTCCCCACTCTTTACGGCTGGAAAAGCGGAATTTGTTTTTTTAAGATGTAGGTATAATGGTCCGAAAATTGGCGATATCATCGTCCCTGGCTTTGGAGGAATTCTCCCCCCTTTAGAGAGTTAGATGGTTCGCCCATGCACTGGCGGACGAGCCAAATTTTCAAAGGGAGGGAATATTTCCAAAGAGGGGGGAATTGGCAGAATTTGGGCTATTTTACTTACACATTAAGGAACAAGCTCTACTTTTTGAAACCGCCAAAGAGAGGAAGAATTCCACTTTTCCCTCCCTTTCTGGTCCGCTAATGGTATGATGCCTTCGGTCACTAGGTGCCAATCGAATCGCCATGGCAGTTTGTATTGTGACCACTTTTTCGTGCTGCGAATAAAAATCCTTTCATATTCGGACTAGATTTTCCTGTTTTTGTTAGGTGGATTTATCGTATATTAATTCATTGAAATTCGGGCTGATTTTTCTGGTGTAAAACGGGAGATTCATTGTTAGTTGTATCTTGCGAGTTTCGATAACTCATTTGTTTGCGGCTGATTATGTTCTCGTTGGTCATGTGAATTATCGCTTATATCGAGAATTTCGGTTTTTGCCTAGTAATTTATTTTTATTTCTCTCTCTCTCTCGGTTAGCATTTCTTTATTAAATTTGTAGTTTGCTGCTTTTATACATTCAAATAATTATAAAAAATTTTTTACTCACCGTGGTGGACAGACCACAAGCCAAAACCGAAACATCAAACCACTATTGACTTGTATTCGTCAAGTAGTTAGTGTTCCGCTTCGTGGTCGTTGTTGTTGTTGTTGTTGTTTTTGCTGTTGTTGTTGTTGTTGTTGTTGTTGTGGTTTGTTTGATACAAGTACCGTTACGATGGTATAACAACAATACAAAGTAGTCCCTTGGCACGTCTGGGTTGGATAGCGCACAGAAGAGTGGGCACTCTGCGTTCTATAGTCAGTCAGCTGACTCTAATCTTTTCCGTACTTATATGCTGTTGTTGTTGTTGTTCTTTTTGTTGTTTTTGCCCTTTTTTGTCATTGTTGTTGTTGTTGTTGTCGTTCGTGTTGTTGTCGTCGTTGTTGTTATTGTTGTTGTTGTTGTTGTGGTCAGTGGTGGGCAGCGAATTTGGCCAAAATGGCGTTACGGTCATACACTTTTTCAAAAATCGGTCTTACGGTCAGGCACCCTCCCGGGTTTCGATTTTGGGGGGGGGGCATGACGGTCAACATTAAATGAAGTCGAATTTTTAACTCAAAAACATCAGTAATGGCTCGAAATAATGACCGAAATTTCGGCATTTTGAAAGCCGCTGATTTGTATAAGAAACATAACAGAAAATTGACAGACTGAGTGCGCGCGGCGCCGAAATTTTGGCATTTTGAAGCCCGCTGATTTGTATTAGAAACATATCTGAAACCTGACAGGCTGAATAGCGCGTAGCGCTGAATTTTTTTGCATTTTGAAGTCCGTTGAATAGTATTAGAAACGTATCTGAAAACTGACAGGCTGAGTGGCGCACAGCGTCAAAACTCAAGCATTTTGAAGCCCGCCGATTTGTATAAGAAACATATCTGAAAACTGACAGGCTGACTGGCGCGCAGCGCCGAAATTTAGGCATTTGAAGCGCGCTGATTTGTATTAGAAACATATCTGGAAACTGACAGGTTGACTGGCGCACCTGACAAACTGAGTGGCGCGTAGCGCCGAAATTTTGGCATTTGAAGCGCGCTGATTTGTATTGGAAACATATCTGAAAACTGACAGGCTGAGTGGTGCACAGCGTCGAGACTTAAGCATTTTGAAGCCCGCTGATTCGTATAGGAAACATATCTGAAAACTGCCAGGCTGACTGGCGCGCAGCGCCGAAATTTTAACATTTGAAGTGCGCTGATTTGTATTAGAAACATATCTGAAAACTGGCAGGCTGAGTGGTGCACAGCTCCGAAATCTTAGCATCTGAAGCCCGTTGATTAGTATTGGAAACATAGCTGAAAAGTGACAGGCTGAGTTACGCCCAGCGCCGAAATTTTTGCATTTTGAAGCCCGCAGATTTGTATCAGAAAGATCTGAAAACTGACAAGTTGAGTGCACAGCATCGAAACTTCAGCATTTAGCCCACTGATTTGTATTAGAAACGTATCTAGTGGCGCGCAGTGTTGGTTGATAATACAGTACTGAGTATATCATCCAGCACCATACATCAATCATCATATCGTGCATCGAATCGATCCAACGAACACTGATTTTAAAACTTGAAACATTTTCGACCAATTTTTGGTTGTTGTTTTTTTAATTTAAAACGTTTTCAACGAATTTTTGAAAAAAAATTTAAACTTGAAACGTTTTCGACCAATTTTTGGTAGTTTTTTAGGCGATTTCGTGTAATTTTAGGTCATTTTGACAGTACATTCTCTCAAATTTTGACCGTTACGGTCAATGGGTCAATTCTGAAAATCTCTCTTACGGTCGATCGATCAAGGGCACCCTCCCACCCTGTTTTTGGGGGGGGGGGCGCCCCCCCGCCCCCCCCCCCCCCCCCGCTGCCCACCACTGGTTGTGGTTGTTGTTGTGGCTGCTGCCGTTTTCATGAAACCAATCGTTTTATGCTGATTTATTGGCTATCCCTTCTCTCCTATTTTATGGCAAAGTTAGATCGCATCATAGATGTCTGCAAATGTTTTATGGTGATTGGTCACTGAGGAAATTTATTATTATTTCCTTTGTCGCTCCTGGATTCTCGCTGTCAAAACCGGGCTTCACCGGTTTTTTTATTGGAACCAGTGGGTGTGTGGTAAACAGTTAAAAAAAGCAATAGACGGTCACGGGCTATTTATAATAATCGCATGACTGTACTAAACTGACAGTAACTACTGATTTGAAATGGTAGTATGTTTGCGTCTGCATGCAGCATACATATGTATGTATGTATCGTACGTATGTACTGTATGTGTATGTACCCCGCTCGCATAAGTGCGCATATTCATCTACAGTAAATAGTGCTGAAATGTGTAAATAAAACTAGGATTTAATTCACGTGTCACATTTAGTTATAAAACGAATGCACGATGCACTCCTTGACTGACTCCCATTAGAATATCTGTGATTCAGTTAATTTATTCAACTCTCTGGCCACTACGAAAACACCATTCTGATATGCTATTAGTGCGCCTCATGGCTTCAGTTAACGAAGAAATCCAAGTAAAAAGACGAAGAAAACTTTTTATAGCGCGAGTATATCAGTAAAGCTTCTGGACTTCTGGTCAATTCTGGCAACACATACATATGCGCCCTTACTTACTTATATGTACTGTATGTATGACTACGAGTATAGTCCATTTATCGAGTTAAGTTTAATTTTAACCTGTCGGAGAATTTCCGACAAGGGAATTATTTTCAAATTAGCGGGCTCTTCCTCCATAATCAAGGCGAGATGAACCCTCTCAGCACAAATTGATAACTTATTTGTGAACGTGTAATTTTTTATGGTGAGAGCCCGTGTAACGTGAAATAAACTAACTTAAGTAGAAAATTAAAAACATGGAACTATTGTTCCATTCAAGCAGGCTTTCAGTTAAGTTGATTTTCAAAACAGTCGTACTAGTTAAATAGTTGATATTTCTGATTTTTTGTCACTATAAACGGATACCTTGTGATAATATTACACGCACCCAAATAAAGATTTTATTTTGTGTTGAGCCGGGTGTTTTTGCCTCCCCTGTGCAGGGAATACCGCGCGAATTTGAAAATAATTTCCGTGTCGGAAATTCTCCGACAGGTTAAAATGAAACTTAACTTGATAAATGGACTATACATTCGAGTGGGCGTCATGTTTATCATGTCATGGTCTGTCGGTCTGTCTCTACGTGCATGTTTGTATCTTCCTTCACATACGTACGTACATACGTGCCAAACTGATTATTCCTCTTCCCGCAATGTAAGGGTGTCACCATAGAGTGGCAACTTTTTAAACATTTTATTTCATATTTTCGAACCCCGAAAACAGAAAAAGTTTAAAAGTGGTTGGTTGTTTTGGTTGTACTTGAATATAACAGATGTACTAACTCGTATAGTTTTTTTTCATATGATCATCCTCTATTTTTCTACCGACTGAAAATACGGTCTGCTTGTGGTCACCGCGCTATACTACTTTTTACGACATCCAGTTCATCAATCAATCTGGGTCTTGTTTGTTTGTTTGCGGATGTGCTAGTTTTATTGAAAAACTAGTTATTTCATACCTCCATTTGACAGCTCTGGTGGATGAGCTAATCTTCCAAAGGGAGGGGAATTTCGTCAAAGAGGGGGGAATGGGCAGTTTTCAAGTCACTTTGCCTACACTTTGACTGTTTGAGAATGCCGAAGAGGATGGAATTCAGCTTTTTCCGCCCTTCTCGTCCGCTAGTGTTTCCCGTCGTACTGAATTGTTTTTGTATCGATCATAAGAAACGGTTTATACTGACCCGAATAAACCAGTAGCGGCGTGTTTTCGTTATGTAATGTACTCTGCTTCAGTGCATCAAAATAACATTAATATATTCATATTCTTTACTTTACAGTATGGTAATTTCGGTGAAATAATTCTTGGGATGATGCATGAAAAAATGTTATGATATTGAAAGATGAATATTCTGACCATCGACTGATCAAGTATGTATAGTCTGGCCAAAGTTTCTCGTTACTCCGAATTGTTCACCGTAATCCTTTTGGCGCGTATTCAAATTTCGCCGTGGGTTCAAAATTTTCCAGCTGTTCCCAATACAAATGGAGGTGTAAACAAGACCAACTCATTAATCGTTTAGAGAAAATTGGAACAAGATACCCTGGCCAAGCTTTGTTCAAAGTTCAGTGATAGTTCGTACTCGTTTGCCTTTCGTGTCTGTGAGCCATCAATACAACCATGTTGTGTGTGCTGGCAGCATGAAGAAGCCTCTGATAAGCTTTTATTAGTCGCCGGCAGCAAGGCCCACTGGAGTTCAATCAGGACGCCTGCTGGTTGCCTGGAGCTGGAACCTTTAGTGGTCTTGTATAAAGTAAAAAAATGTTCGAAGTTTAAGAGTAGAGCGTTTTTTTTTGCAATCTGGTCGATTAGATATGAACTACGCGTCCTATGGCTGTTACGCGCTACTTGGAGGTTTTGATTCAGATTTCCAACATTCAACTATTATACTTCTTCCACACCACACCACTACATACATACGTAAATGAACTGATAATTCACTCATGCATGGCTAACATTTGTGTAACGAGAAAGAGCTTCTGAGTCATTTTGCTTTTTTCTTAATCTAGGCAAACGCTACTCCAGCAATCTTATATTCTATCCATCATTTTATTCACGGCTTACGGTCAACGGATAACTGATAAGCACTGCCTAAAGCAACAATAAATAACCAGCGACCGTTTGATTTGCTTTTGATCCATCATAATTTCAGGACCTACTAATATTCATGACATAATCACCTGAAAAACTCAATTTGCCACCTACGGCGCAACCGCAGTCATCGAATTTTACCGAAGAAAGCTCAAATTTCATCGATTACACAAAATCTCTGCCGTAAAACACTAAATTGTTTGCTTGCTTGACTGGATCTCATCCAATATCATGATCACGACGAAAGTTCAAACCCCACCACCCGTCGACAACACGTGGTTCTGGCGTCTGATACTCGTTGTCTGTAGCTGCAGTCTTTGTTCAAAGTTTCAAGTCTACCAGACGGCCGTCGCTAACAATCTGTACGGCCCCGGCTTCAAATGGTTCAACGAAACTCAGTCGATGGCCCGGGTGTCGTTGACGTCGGATACCGTAATCGATTCTGTGCCACATCATAGTGACTGGAGTTCGGCCATCTGGTCGTCTTTTATAGCCAGCTTTCCGATGGGCAAGTTCCTCGGTACGGCCGTGTCGGCAGAGGTCGTCGATCGGTTCGGAAGACGATCGGCTGGTTGGTGGGATTGTGGTTAAGATTAAAAATTCTTTGGGTTTGGGATTAGGGAAGAAGGAGTTTTCAAGTTTTATTCATTGTAAATTTGAATATATGTAAAAACAACAATTGTTGTCAGGTATCGTGCTCTCTTGTGCCCTGTCGATCTGTGGTGTGCTAATGACGGCCGGGTTCCTGATGGAGTCATTCCTGACGATGCTACTGGCTCGATTCTTGATCGGTGTCAACTCCGCCATTTTCATGTCGGTCACTTTTCTGATGGCCATGGAGTCGTCGCCGAAGACGCATCGTGGCTTTTTCGTCAGCCTGGCTGTCATCTTCTATGGTCTGGGTGATCTGTTTGGCGCGACGATTTCGTTGCCACAGGTTTGAATTAGATTGCATTGCCTCGATCCATCCCTGGTATACAATAATTGAATACGATAATTTAATATTCAGCTATTCGGCTCTACTCAACTGTGGGGATATGCGATGGCCGTTGGTTGTATTCCTTCGATCCCATGTCTCGTAGTGCTGCTGAGAGCACACGAAAGTCCGCGGTATCTGTTTTTGCAGAAGCAGGATCTATCGGCCGCTACGTCGGCTGTCGGATATTATCAGGTACATATCTGGGCATATATTTTCTGTAAATATTGCTGAATTTATCTCGTTTTCTAATCTCTTCCCGCCAACAGGGTGTATCCAACTTTGACGACACGTTCGAGGACCTCTACACGGAGCGGCATGAAAAAGTCAAACAGTCAGCGGCTCTATGCTATTCGGACTTGTTCTTCCGTGAAGACCTGCGACGTGCCAGTACACTTGCCGTGCTTCTGAGTGCCGGATGTCAGGTATCTGGCATCACGATCGTCATGACGTTCTCGACCATGATCATGCACCGATACGGTATGCCGCATAACAGTGCCGCGTTGATGACGTTGTCGTTGGCCATTATCAAGGTCGTCACCAGCTTTCCTGTACCATGGTTAGTATGCTGCGTTGGTTTATTATTCTCTCGTTTTTAGATAGTATTCCTTATAAACCGACCATTTGAATTCCAAGCGATCATTATCACTAACAGTTCGATGAAAAAGTATAGTGAAAGGTATCTTAAAAAATTGTCACTGTTGAAGAATGAAGGGCTTTGATTAATCATTCTGACAACTTTAACAATTATCTCAACTCAACACTCAAGTGATTGAAATCTCATCCACAGGATGGTCGAACGTCTGGGTCGTCGTACGTGCTGTATGATAGGTATCGGCGGCTGTGCCGTCTCCAATCTCGGCGTGGTAATCTCCGTCTGGCTCTGGTCTGAATCGGCCGGTACGCATATCGCCTTCTTCTGGACCATACACATGACCCTTTATAATCTACAGGCAGCCACGGCCAGCTCTTTTTCAGGTTTGTAAATGTTAATTTTTCATATTTATAGAATCTTCCCATAAGGTTGTAAAAAGTGTATTGAATTTGACGTGAAGTAACTTTTTGAAGTAATTAATCAATTGTCGTTCATTTCTTCATCGAAATGGAATCTGATTCTTTTTTCAGGCGAACTACTCGATCAGGACTTTCGCGCGCGTGGTATGGTCCTTTCGGGTTGTACAGGCTGGCTGCTGGCCGCGCTCGTCTCGCAAGTCTTCCCCGTCATCGTCAACCATAATCATTTCCTGTCCTTCATGACCACTCTTGTCATTTTGTCGTTTTCATTATTGTACTTTTGCTATCTATATTTGCCGGAAACGTGCTCAAGACCGCTCAGCGAGATTCAGGCCGAATTCAAGCTGAACAAGAAACAGTCGACCAAACTGGCCAACAACGGGTTGTATATGGCCGTGCCAACTAATATGATCAATAGTGATTCTTCTTTGGAGTCCGATTGTTAATTTGTATCAAAAGCTGTCATTTATTACGTTGTAAACAGAAAAATTTTGAAGGACTTATGTTAGATGTTTTTTCTGATTAATTTACTGATGAAAGTTTGGTTTTCAGTCTGAGGCTATGTAAATATGGCATATTTAGTTTAAAAAGTTATAAACTGTTTGTTATCTACTTATACGATTCGTTATTATGCCATTTTTAGTGTCATTCATTGTTTTACAACCAAAAGCTTACTTATGCTTTTGCATAATGTTTGAATACGTGTATGATGATCATCGTCTGATTGTAAGCCTTGTTTCTTTATCATTTTAGGATTTTTTATAAATTAAATTTTAAACCCCGGTTGACGATAGATGTCAACGTTATATTATAGTGTAATGAAACGTTATAAAAAATTTGACAAGCTTTTTGTGGGCAAACAGGTTCGGATATACCAACTAAATATGAATACTATTAAAACTAGTACATGTAAAATCGTTTTTCATGTCGCCGTCGCCGTGTTTTTTTTGTCACGGCATAGCTTATAAAGAGGTATAAAAAAACTTTGTTAATTGCATTTTTTGTAAAACTTTTTCATGAGAATGGCAGGCTTTATAGTTTGATGTAATTATTAGTAACCACTCTCTCAGTTACTCACCCACTCACTCACTCACTCACTCACTCACTCACTCACTCACTCACTCACTCTCTCATTATATGCAGAACCTGGACCTACTGCGCATGTTCATGGTGCCGGGCACGCTGCATCGTATCGGTCAACGCCGTTCCGGTCTGTGCAACGAACAGTACGAGAAGTTGAAGGTCGAGATCCTCAAAGCCATCGACACTGGTTGGCACAAATCTAAATCTTCTTAAGTATGGTGATATATTAATAAGATAATTGTGATGAAATTAAATTAATGGAAAATTTTATACTTGTTAAATTTTTTTGTTCCGTTTAAGTTAGCGTGATTCGGTTTCTCATGTTGATTTATTAAGGAAAACTGTTGCAAAATACATAACATGGCGCTCATTCAAAATCCGGCTTCATGTCAATACCAACCGTGAACATTATTTCCAACCGCATTATCAAAAAAAATCTCATCACACTCTTTTGTAAAACTTTCCAAATCACAACTCATGAATGGAGATAATCTTATGTTTTGTTCACAATGGAAACCTGGAATGTTGCACATTTGATTAGTTCCTCTATTATAACCTTACTCTTTGCAGAATTTAATATTAGATTAACCAACTAGTAAATTATACCTGTTATTTTTGTATTTTGTACGATTATGATAACATTTTACAGGCGTTCTAACGTTCAAAGTGCCGCATCGCGTGTATGACTACCGGCTGTATTATCCTAACTACACTCAACCTCCCGCACAGGTAAGTTTTTGTTTCTGTTGTTGTTGTAAATGTTATTGTTGTTGTTGTTGATAATATGGTTATTGTTACGCCAATGTTCATGGTATAAAAGGAGTTACAAAATCATGACGATTATCTACAGGTACCGCAGAAGGCGGAGCCGTTTGATCGACCCCGCCCACCCAACTACACGCAGTATCCGGCGCTGAATCCGGAGAGTCCACCGTCCTTCGATCCTTGGTGGTTGCGATGGGATGAATTCGCCGAGAAAATGAAGTGATGAAACAATGATAATAAAATATAATTTTAGTCAAAGTTTATTTTTTTTCAATTAAATGCTTTGAAAAAAATTCCGTTGTTTTTACTCTGTATTAAGTCGTAAATTTTTTTACAAGTGAGCTTTGAAGACACGGTTTGGAACGTTGAACGTTTGCTTGACCTTGACTTTTTTACGACAATGGATTGGTCGGTGGGAAATCATTAAAAAAATTTTCCACTGAAAACGTTCGTACAACCTTAGAGTTCATATTGTAAATTTGAGTGATTATTGAATTGAATTATTATGGCATGTTTTCTGTTGCCTTCTTGCTCATAATTTACGAATTTCTAGAATTCTTTTATTGAAATGAAGTTTTATTTGAATCTATTAGGCGGCAGGCATAATTTCATATTGATTGTAGTATTCAGTTTTACCTGATTTCGAATTGTAACTAGGCAATAATATTATATGAAAATAGTCATGAAATCCGTGTGAAGACAATAACAATTGTTGACACACTAGTTTACTCATTACCCTCAGCCATGCCATTATATTATGGCTTAGGCTTACCTACTCAATTATTCATCTGTTCCATCAATACCACTGCCAACAAGTACACATGATTCGACTGCGTTGTATATTTTATGAATAAGTTGGTGTTTGTACATCAATCAATATGTTTTACAAGGTCTGCTTTAGTTGACTGGGTCAGTCTTTACCAACACGTCAGATACAGGTGGCATAAACTGAAAAACTTATTTCTCGAATGATTCACTGAATCTCTCTGTTTCACTGAACTTGGTTACTGACTCTATGATTCTTTTCGTCATTTTCTTGCTCACTTTCTGTTAGCTTATTAATTTACTGTCCTTCACATTCAATCATTCGCTCACTCACTTTCACTTTCACTCACTCACTATTTCACGCACTCACTCACTCACGCACTCACTCATCCACTCACTTGCCCCCTCACTCACTCGTCAACTCACTCACTAATTATCTCATCCACTCACTCACTCACTCACTCATCCACTCACTCACTCACTCACTCACTCACTCATCCACTCACTCATCCACTCACTCACTCACTCACTCACTCACTCACTCATCCACTCACTCACTCACTCACTCACTCACTCATTGACGCACCCACAGGCTGCCATCCCGTCGCAACGTGCGCCGACACGTTTGCCACCCGGCTGCCGTGACAACAGCGTACTATATAAGCAGATGTTTCGTTCGGTCGCTGAATCATTCATTGAATATTCAGCCTCAGTCCAGCGTAGTTTTTTCATGCTCCAGTGTGGTTGTCTGTCATTCATGGAAAAATTATTTTATGGTAAACTTTTTGAATGAAAAATACCATGAAGTCAGTCACCATGTCTGTCAGTCCTACAGTCGGACAGTTGGTGAGTCAGTCACGTCTGTCACGCCAACTGTGGTACGCATATTTGCATGCAATCGCCTGTTATAGTGACCAATAAGTTTCTTCAGCTCCAAGACATTGTAAATACATGGTTGTATCGGAGTTGGTAGGTCAGTCAGTCAGTGAATCATTTGGTCTCTGTCAGTCAGTCTGTCACAACAACTGCAATCACACGTGGTAAACATACCCGGGCAGTTGGCAGCGAATTGACAAAAAAACAGACAACACAGATGTGTGGGGTCTGTATGGGTTAACGACATGTAGTCTGTCAGTCGGCCAACCATTCATTTAGTCACTCAGCTGATAGCCAACTGATCACGTCTGTCAATGGTTTGTCAGTCAGTCAGTCAAAATTATTCTACCACATTACTCAGTCACTTCAAAAACCCAATTTTTTCATCACATACCATGGTATCATTGTTTTTCCTGCTTGTTAACTACGCTACAAAAACAATGACGATGAAATAAATATTTCAATGAAAACTGTTTCACATTGGGTTTGGCTGTCAAGACGTGAAACCAACGATGAAAAGGGAAACCAGCGTGCTGCTTGTTTCGCGTAGTTGGATGGGTGATAAATGATAGATAGTACGGGCTGCGCTGGGGGTGCCGTCTTTGCCGCATTTTATGTTGTTGTTGTTGTTAGTGATGTTGTTGTTGTTGTTTTAATGTTGTTGTTGATGTTGTTGTTGATTATGATGTTGTTATTGGTTTTGTTGTTGTTGTTGTTATTCTCGTTGTTGTTATTGGTTTTGTTGTTGTTGTTGTTATTCTCGTTGTTGTTGTTGTTGTTGTTTGCGTTGTTTTTTTGCGATGTGTACAAAATAAACAAACACGATAGCACAGCTGTTTTCCTGTGCTATAAAGCCTTCGAGTATTTCACCGTTGTCTGTGTGCAATCGTTTTCGCACTCTCTAGATGGTATTTTATGGTTTCCATATGGTAAGACATCATATCGTTTTGCCATAAAACCGTGTGAATACGTATTTGGATTGATTTCCTATACGTAATACTTATACGTAATACGCGAGTTTTTTTCATAAAAGTGTTCTGAAATTCACAACGGATAACAGAACTCAAAAGTGAAGATTTCACACTGTAATTTTGATAAATTTTCATGCATCAGCCTTATCATACTGACTGCAATACAAAATCATCAAGAAATAAATCAGTTTATAGCGTCGCGAAAATCCACATGGATGAGAATAATCGAATAATTTATCTATCATGTTTGGAGAGAAAAAACTCGTTTTGTAAACACATAAAATGATCGCAGTCTAGTCTGTACGTTTGGCATACACAAGCTTGCGTGATTTTTGGTAGATGAAAAAAGCGTGCAGAAACGTATGACTCATTGTGGAGACGTTGTAAATTTACGTTGTTTCGTTGATAAATTTATTATTTGGTTTCTCAACTCATAACTGCATATTTATCTTCAATATCTCACACATGAAGAAATTTATATTTATTTTCTATTCTGTATGAAAAATCGGGCGATAAAGATGTTATTTCGAATCATGTTGCTAACAATGTATGTCTACTTTATCGTATCGTATGTATGTACCGCAGCCAGGAAACGTGGTAAAACTTCCCTTGCATTCATTCCATCCATCAACATGTATCACTCAAACAAAACATTCAAGATAAACTGAAATAATTTATTGTTATTCAGTTTGTATTCACACTTTTAGTATGCTGATTTTAGACATTAATGAGTGAAATTATCTCAAATTATTGTATAAAGATAGAACAGTCCACGTTTGAACACGAATATGGCGCGAACCGTCAGTAAATCGCCACGCTCGCCGGCGGTGAAGAAAGCTGTTACCGTAAGCCAGGCGCTCGGTACGTCTTCGCCGACACCGGCTTTGAAAAAGTGAGTGAGTGAAAGTATTAGTAAGTGAGTGAGTTAGTGAGTGAAAGAATGAGAAAGTAAGGAGGAGTGAGCAAAGCTGTTACTGTAAGCCAAGGTATCCGTACTTCTTTACCGGCTTTGAAAAAGTGAGTGAGTGAAGGGAATAGTAAGTGAGTGAGTTAGTGAGTGAAAGATTGAGTAAGTAAGGAGGAGTGAGTGAAAGAATTATAAGTGAGCAAGAGTGAGCACAGCTGTCACTGTAAGAATTAGTAAGTGAGTGAAATTTCGAAGATGTGATTTCGAAGGAGTGGAGTGCATAGATTGTCCTCATAAATGTGGGCGATTGATTACGTAATTAAGTGCATAACTGTTTGGATAAGCGATTCAATGAGTAAAAACGTGATTGAGTGAGTGTGTGAATACTGTGTAAGTACTATACACAACCGAGTGAGTAAGCGATCGAATGAGTACGCGACTGAGTGAGTGAGTGAGTACGTGTTACAGATTCGTATCCTCCGGCAGTACATCATCCGGATCGGCGCCGATCACGCGGAAACGAGTCAGGAAACAGCGAAAATTGTTCCAAATGTCCACCGATACCTACCATGTGAGCATACCACAGGAACGTGACCATGGTGGCAAGAAGAGGGCGTTATATAAAGGACATTACTACGAGGTGAGTGAGTGAGTGAGTGAGTGAGTGAGTGAGTGAGTGAGTGAGTGAGTGAGT
>OZ038447.1:3264788-3269788 GCA_964036265.1 Daptonema setosum | reverse complement strand
ACATTGGACATGTGGCACCAGTTTAGATGGACACACACCGGTTTGGGTTACAGAATATGATAGGCTAACATAATTAACCTACATTGGACATGTGGCACCAGTTTAGATACCAGGGCCACCTCCATTTATGACTTATCACCCAAATTATGTACCATGAGCAACGGCTATTAAAATACAAGTTTTAAGCATGAAGAATATTCTGATTTTGGGACACACACCGGTTTGGGTTACAGAATATGATAGGCTAACATAATTAACCTAAATTGGACATGTGGTACCAGTTTAGATACCAGGGCCACCTCCATTTATGACTTATCACCGTACCATGAGCAACGGCTATTAAAATACAAGTTTTAAGCATGAAGAATATTCTTATTTTGGGACACACACCGGTTTGGGTTACAGAATATGATAGGCTAACATAATTAACCTACATTGGACATGTGGCACCAGTTTAGATACCAGGGCCACCTCCATTTATGACTTATCACCCAAACTATGTACCATGAGCAACGGCTATTAAAATACAAGTTTTAAGCATGAAGAATATTCTGATTTTGGGACACACACCGGTTTGGGTTACAGAATATGATAGGCTAACATAATTAACCTAAATTGGACATGTGGCACCAGTTTAGATACCAGGGCCACCTCCATTTATGACTTATCACCCAACTCATGTACCATAAGCAACGGCTATTAAAATACAAGTTTTAAGCATGAAGAATATTCTGATTTTGGGACACACACCGGTTTGGGTTACAGAATATGATAGGCTAACATAATTAACCTACATTGGACATGTGGCACCAGTTTAGATACCAGGGCCACCTCCATTTATGACTTATCACCCAAACTATGTACCATGAGCAACGGCTATTAAAATACAAGTTTTAAGCATGAAGAATATTCTGATTTTGGGACACACACCGGTTTGGGTTACAGAATATGATAGGCTAACATAATTATTCTAAATTGGACATGTGGCACCAGTTTAGATACCAGGGCCACCTCCATTTATGACTTATCACCCAATTTATGTACCATGAGCAACGGCTATTAATAAAATACAAGTTTTAAGCATGAAGAATATTCTGATTTTGGGACACACACCGGTTTGGGTTACAGATTATGATAGGCTAACATAATTAACCTGCATTGGACATGTGGCACCAGTTTACCGCGTAAATATGTATAACGCGTGAACATAAATGTATATGAATATAGTCGCATTGCAATGAAAACGCCATTTCGGCTGAGAGATACGCAAGTAAGGTGCTACTGGACATAATCACGTTTGTAAAACTTTTCCATCCATAAAACCAACTGCATTTTCAATTGTTGGAAACGATGTGTACAGTGATCAGCGGCGACGATCAGCAAAGCAAATCATTCAGCCCGAGCAAATCATGTATCAAGCAAGTGAAGATTCATTTAAGAAGGCTTCATGAAGATTCATTCAAAATGAAGGCTTCAATGAAGATTCGGTGAAGATTGACTCAGAATGAAGGCTTCATCCCTTTGTGAAGGCTTCAAATGAAGATTCAGTGAAGCCTTCACATTTTACCCATCGCTGCACTCACTCACTCTCTCACTCACTCACTCACTAACTCACCTACTCACTCACTCACTCACTCACTTGCTCACTCACTCAATACCTCACTCACTCATTCATTCACACAGGACCAAGACTTATCACAGCCATGTCAAGGTCGCAATGTCATTCACGATCTGGTTTACAGCCTGCGTAATGATGAGTACGAAATTAAACGGGTTAGTTAGACAGTCAGTTAATCGGTCAGTCAGTCAGTCTGTCAGTCAGTCAGTCAGTCAGTCACTCAGTCAGTCAGTCAGTCAGTCAGTCAGTCAGTCAGTCAGTCAGTCAGTCAGTCAGTCAGTCAGTCAGTCAGTCAGTCAGTCAGTCAGTTAATCAGTCAGTCAGTAAGTCAATTGAAACTATGCAATGAGTTGAACAGTAAGCTAATTTTTTTGTTTCGGTTTTTCAGTCAAGCAGCAGGTCAATTAACTTAGTCAGTTAATTGTTAATTATATATTCAGTTCATTTTTTAGTCAGTTTAGACAGTTTCTTTTAATTAACTGTCCATTAAACTAAAAAACATGATGATTAGTCAGTCAGTCAATCAATCAGTTATCTCAATAAGCGAAACAATATCAGAATGGTTCTTTTTGTTCTGGTCACATGATCTGACAAAAATCAACAAACACCATGAGTAGCAAGACGACTAGATTTTTTGGGCTACATATTTGATCCGACAGGTCAACTGGAACCTTGTCGACCCATCGTACTTGACGAAATGCGAAACGGTCGTCGAAAACCACGAACTGCAATGTCTTCGACGGCTTATGCAGCTGAAGTGAGTGAGTGAGTGAGTGAGTGAGTGAGTGAGTGAGTGAGTGAGTGAGTGAGTGAGTGAGTGAGTGAGTGAGTGAGTGAGTGAGTGAGTGAGTGAGTGAGTGAGTGAGTAAGTGAGTGAAGGAGTAAGTGAGTGAGTGAGTGAATTTCAGCTCTGCCCTCACCAAAGAGTGCCTTTTGGCTACTAACGAGCTGGGCATGACACCAGCAATGTTCCAAGTATACATCTATGGGAAACTTGATAAGGTTTTGGTCCGTTTTATACTTATGCTTCACTCCATTGTACTCGGGCTTTACTCTCTTATACTTGTTGCCCTTACTTGTTTTTATACTTGCACTTTCATATTTAACGAATTTGCGATTTATCGGGAGGTATACTTCGTAAATGTCGTGTATTTTAAGTCAATTTCTTCTTCACGTGGAGAACCGAAAATTGATTACTAACAATGATAAGTTGCTTATCATAAACGTGTTACGATTGTTGTTAGAGTTCTCCAGTTTTATATTCAGTTTTCAATTAAAGGATGCCTGTGAGGGAATGAAGAAATCGGTTCTGAAGAAGAAGTTGAACTGGCGACTGGAACTCCTGGGAGAAATGTACAGATTGTTGGCTGCTGGGTGTAAAAGTCTGGTCGTCGAAGATAAACAAGTGAGTGAGTGAGCGAGTGAGTGAGTGAGTGAGTGAGTGAGTGAGTGAGTGAGTGAGTAAGTGAGTGAGTGAGTGAGTGAGTGAATGCTAATAAATGTCTGATTTATTTTTTGATTTGTCTGAATCACCGATTCACTCACTCACTCACCAACTCACTCATCATGCACTCATTTTCTCAGAATGACTCAATGGATGTGAATGACGAAGAGAGTGAAGATGAGGATGAAGAAGAAGATGATTATGACACCGATGAAGAAGAAGATGAAGAGAAGAAAAAGAAAAAGGCCGAAAAGGTTGAATACAACAGGGCACTATTAAAGAGACAAGTCTATTAACAAGTATACTAACAAGTCACTAGCTATGTAAAAATTTTATGTTACAAACTAACTCTCGTCACTTTTGTAATTAAAAAAAATTAAAAACTGTTCACCGGTCTTCCCAGCATCCAAAAGTTATGAACAAGTGGAAGCTTAACGTTTTGTTCGCTTTTCTTGCATACAGAGTCCGGAATTACATACTCAGGAACAGTATGTCAGTCAGTAATTACTCAAGTCGATATTTTATGTTTTTTATATTATATATTATTCTGATTAAATACTATATTTCATTTTACTATTTTATTATATTTATATATTTATTCAGGTCGATAAAATGATCCAGGAACTGAGAATACCGGTCGTCGGTCAAAACGTTTTTCATTTGACCAGCGCTAATGTTAATGAGTGGCAGATGAAACATGAAGGTGCGTCAGTCAATCAAGCAATCAGTGAGTCAGTCAGTCAGTGAGTCAGTCAGTTAGACAGTCAGTCAGTCAGTCAGTCAGTCTATCCTTCGGTCAGTCAGTCAGTCAGTCATTCAGTCAGTCAGTCAGACAGTCAGTCATTCAGTCAGTCAGTCAGTCAGTCAGTCAGACAGTCAGTCAGTCAGTCAGTCAGTCAGTCAGCTAGACAGTTAGTCAGTCAATCAGTCTATTAGTCAGTCAGTCAGTAAGTTTTTTTTCAGTCAACTGTCATTAACTCACATGGTTATTTTATTAGGCAAACATCTACTACTGGAATACTTGGTCGGTATGCTTGGAAAAGAAACGAATGCTATGGTTTTACAGAGGTTATTCTTTTACTCACTCATTTATTCACTCACTCACTCACTCACTCACTCACTCACTCACTCACTCACTCACTCACTCACTCACTCACTCACTCACTCACTCACTCACTCACTTACTCACTCACTCACTCCTTTACTAAAACCTTTCAGTGGTTCGGCTGATGATTCGATTGAGGTGGTTGAGATCCTCTCTGCTGGGGATCCAAAATCACTACATGAAAAAGATTACCTCGATCGTATTCCCCTGCATTACGTGTTCTGCAAGATGGGAAAGCACAAGGATTCGAGTGCCGTTGACCCCGTGGCATTGTGTGCCCACATATGCCGACGTATGCCCGCATCCATGATCGTGTTGGTTGTTGTTGTTGTTGTTGTTGTAGTTGTTGTTGTTAATGTTGTTGTTGTTGTTGTTGTTGTTGTTGTTGTTGTTGTTGTTGTTGTTGTTGTTGTTGTTGTTGTTGTTGTTGTTGCTGTTGTTGTTGTTGTTGTTGTTGTTGTTGTTGTTGTTGTTTTTTGTTCTGCCAGAGTCGAACTGACTCAAATCGTTTCAGTCACGCTGATAAGTTCGGCAACTCTCCACTGCACTACGCCGCCCAACGGGGAGCCAATATTTGCATTATGAGAATGCTGGACCAAATCAAAGATCAAATGCCACCGCCCGTTCTCACCGAACCTCAACATTTTGACAAACCGAATAAGGTGAGGGAGTGAGTGAGTGTGTGAGTCAGTGAGTGAACGAGTGAGTGAGTGAGTGAGTGAGTGAGTGAGTGAGTGAGTGAGAGAGTGAGTGAATGACTAAGTCGAGATTAAGCGAGATAATAACTGCTCATTATTTCAGATCAGAGACGGCAAAACCAACCGAACGGGTAA
>OZ038447.1:3195574-3264588 GCA_964036265.1 Daptonema setosum | reverse complement strand
GACGGACGGGCCAAACCTCCAAAGGGAGGGGAATTTTGCAAAAAAAGAGTGGAGAATTGGCGGTTTTCACCCTATTTTACCTGGACCTTGGGGATCAAAACCCACTTTTGTTTAAAAAAACGCCAAAGAGGTGGGATTTCCACTTTCCCACTCCTTCTGGTCCTCTAGTGCGTACATTGCATGATTCTTTGGAGATTCTAGGTACAACGACTAGCGGACGAGAAGGGGTGGGAAAAGTGAAATTCCCCCTCTTTGGTGGTTCCAAAAATTTGTTCCCTAAGGAGTAGGTAAAATGCACTCAAAACTGCTATTCACCCCTCTGTGAAGAAATCCCCCTCCCTTTTGAGGATTGGTTCGTCCGCCGGTGGGTATAACAGTAAATCTAGCTAATCCTGATCATTTTATGATTATTATCATTCTCCCAATTAAATGTATGCAACATGTGTGACCAGAAAACATAAGAAAACCACAGAAAAATTGCCTTCCTAGGTGGCCGAAGCCAAAAACCAACCAAAGCCATTACAGATACCTGCAAATCAGTGATACACGTCAGAACACACACTCACTTAAAGTTGCTTTCAGAGTAAAAAGATTAGTATAAAGTGAAGAAAACGAAAGCAAACGCGAATTCGGGTCGGGCCGTCAGTGAACACAGGGGAGAAAGGTGTGTCTCCTGAAACATTTACATACCTGTCGCGTGTAATAGAGGCCAACTAAACACTGCCTTATAGTCCAAATTGAATTACTGTTCCGGAAATAATGTTTCATTTGTGGCAATTTTTACGATGGATCGTTCGTTTCTTCAAATTTTTTCAAGTTATACTCAATGGATTTTAAAGAAGAGGCAGTAAATTGAGGAGAAAGTATTACTCTTTCAAACTTAAAATATCTGAGTCGGTTACGTGAAGCTGGAATATATTGAGAAAAGAATATTGCATCGACAAAAACGTTGTCTTAAACGAAGCAATTTTGCGGGAACAGTAATTAATTTTGGACTATACACAGTAATGTTTCAGGAGCGACAGCTTTCTGTTTTCTGCGCGTTAACAGACGGCCCAAATGTGCTCCAAAGTATCTTTTGGCCTAATAATAATATTTTTATTCTATTTTCTACTCTTTCTTAATTTTTCTTTTTACTCTGAAAGCATCCTTTCAATACGGCACAACGTGAGTAAGGATAACATAATGTTTCATAACGTATTTAGCAGTATAGTCGATGATGAAATACGTATCTAGGAAGGCGATAGAACGTTCTTCACACTAGCTTCATGTTTGAAAGTAGCTTCATAAAAGTGCATTTTCGAATACATCTTGAGAAAGCGATTTATGTGCTTCAGTCTTTAAAAAGAATGTGTCATGTCTTCCACATTGTAAATACAACGCCTTCAATAGGAGATAACTTTCATCGATGTTCTAGAAAAACTTTCATTATCCACTATAAAAACATCAATTCTTCATCTTAATAGAGTTAAACAAATAAGTAAACATTCTTCTAGCTTTCTATCAACAACACGAAACTATATAGCAATCATACATAACTCGTTAAAAGACTGGATTTTTATGTCGTCCATGTTTTCGGTGCTTTGTAGAACTTTTCCATTTGCTACTAAGCTTTAAATTTGAAAACTTACGCGTAAAATTCTTGAAAACAATAGCGTATCAACGAATTTTTTTCCTCAGAAACTTTAGCATTTCTTATTCATTAAAGAAAACTATTCGTGTATTCGAATCCATTCTCTTAATCAGTTATTCAAGCTATATAAATCTTTGTTTTGCCTGTACACACTCCAACATAATCGATTAGATAGGAGAGATTGGTAGTGGTTCCCGGACAAGTCATTCATTACTCCCATTTTAAAACTTAATTTCGAAAATTGAGATGATATTTTGTTTATCTGATTTATTTATTGAAAAGGTAATGTGTAACTGAACTAGAATAAATGTGGAAGGTCAAATTGATAAAAATTAACTGCCTATTATAAACACTTCAAGAGTTTATGAGACAAACATCTTGAAAAGTGTGAGCAAATTTTTTACACATGAAACTGAAAGTTTGATGTAGGAATTTTAAATTGACCATCTGCTACTTTGCAAGATTTTGTCGCTGTAATTTTTCACTTTTATTAACTGCTTACTGAGGTTCCAACTTAGGTGGTAAACTCAGTCTAATTTATATCTCGATGAAAACCAGTTTTCCGTCAATCAAAAGTATAGTTCGTTATAATCTTTTCGTTAAACAACCAACCTAGGCAACTGCAGGCATTCGTGCCCATACCGTATACCTTGTCATCTTCGGTGACGATCAGGGCCTCATTGCCGGCTGAACCGAACACAACGGCAAACCTGGAAAGGCTCCATTAAGATATCAACTTCCATCAAAATCATGAAATCCGGTTTAGCATGCGAATTTCAGAAAATTTGAATTTGCCACTGAGAATGTCCTAAATTGGTCTGAAGAACCAGTTTTCGGGAATGTTTCAGATTTTTTTCTTTCGGGAAAACCATATGAAATTAATTTCAAATTTAATGAAGAGAATTTCAATAAAATTGTTAGTAAATAAGTTAAATTGTTAGTTAATTTCCACAATTAATATATAAACTGTCTGATTTGGCTTTTCAGCAGCTGAAAAATATGCAAGTCATTCCGTTCATGTTTCACGATTCAATTTAAGGTTCTATGAAATAATGAATCAAACGATTAGAAGCCGTTTCCTTCACCAAAAAAGGCCCTTAGACTAAAAACGGGTGTAAAATACAAAGTTCACGTATATTTTCCACTCACTCACTCACTCACTCACTCACTCACTCACTCACTCACTCACTCACTCACTCACTCACTCACTCACTCACTCACTCACTCACTCACTCACTCACTCACTCACTCACTCACTCACTCACTCACTCATTCACGTCACTCACTCACTCACTCACTCACTCACTCACTCACTCACTCACTCACTCACTCACTCACTCACTCACTCACTCACTCACTCACTCACTCACTCACTCACTCACTCACTCACTCACTCACTCACTCACTCACTCACTCGCTCACTTACTCACTCACTTACTCACTCACCGGATGCCGCCGGCAAACGCCGGATCCAGTAGGGAAAAGAGCGTCCACCGGGCCAGCTCGCTCATTCGTGGGAAAAGTTGTACAAAACAAAAATTTCAAATTCCCGCCCAATTTCGAATTCTCGAAATTCGCGCCAAAATGTTATAATTTATTGGAGATGTTATGAAGAGACCGCACTCGCGATGAGCACCACATTTCGTTACTTGATTGTCAGGATAATTGGCAGGGATTATTGGTCATCTGAAAAGAACAGTCAGTCAGCCAGTCAGTCGATCAGTCAGTCAGTCAGTCAGTCAAACAGTCAGTATGTAGTTCAACTAAGCGTCCGATATACGTAAGAAAATGTTACACAGAAAAAAACACTACGACTATTAGGTTACATGATTTGAAGTATATAGTGCACTAAGTGGACTGGGGGTTAGTGGACTGCGCACTTGACCGCAGCGGCGAAATCCACAATAAACAAATTCTTGTAGTAGTAGTGGTGAGATCTAATCGTGTTTTTCTAGTAGGCAACCACAAGATAAAGCTTATGTACAATGAAAGTTTTTGCGCACCTGTGAAACATTAGTTGCGGTTTTATATAGTAGTTACTTTTCACTCATTAAACTAATTGAAACCCACTTATTAAACCCAAATAAATAAACTTTTACTTATTTGATTTCCAAATCTTCTTACGCAAACCTGCGTTCCTGAAAACGAAAACTGTTGCATTCATGTTTTTGTAAAACTGATTCAAACGTTTCCCATAATGTTTCAAATGGACGCAGTTACGTTGAAAAAGTCTTCCATTCAAAAAAACTTTTTATTGGGAGATTGATCCTGGTTGTTTCATGAAAGTTTCATAAAAGAAATGATTATAAGTGTATAAGTGAATTATAATGATCGCCGTCGACACTCAACATTGCAAACAAATACCGACAATTTTGAAATTTTGCTCGACAACAGTGCAGCAATCAAATCCTTCACATATTATGAAAACCAGTCCATTGAACGTGCGTTGGTGGAAATCGTACGGATTTATATCAGTGGATGAATAAAAAAACAGGTTTTACGTTTCAATAAAAAGTGTTCATATAGTATTTACACCATTCGACTGGATATTTGCTATGTATGTATATCTAAAGTATGAAGAGTTTTTTGCCTAAATATTTCGACGAGATTTGTCCTGCAAAAAATTATATTATTGGTCTGTTTTCATGTTTTCATTGGATAGCAAAATGAAATGTGATGAAATTTTAAATTATAGTAGGACACATGACATCAAACTCGATTTTTTGGTTTTTTATCGCTCGATTTATTAACAGTCAAAATCATTTGTGTTTTGGCATGTATGTGTTTAACATAAACTTAACAACTTATACCTTGCAAACTTATACCATACAAAATTTAACGATTTCTTCTCCATTTGATCGCATGGCTCACTAATCAAGTTCCTTAAACTCAATGGAAGGGAAACAAAAACCACTCCGCAACCGAAACTTAACAAAGAACAATACAATATAAATTGAATTACATTCGTGTACACCGTGTAGTACCAACAGTCATTGAGAAAAGAAAACATATAAGCATGGCAAAGATAATACCGTCAGTAGTTTACGTTATGATTACGGTCGGTCCGAAATTGCGATCCTAGAATCATGGCCTGTGCCTGCTGTAAATGACATCAAGTTCAGACTGGAAATCACCCTGAAGCTGCAGTAGTGAAGGAGCCGTTCACAAGTGATGAGGGGATTGAATTTGAAAACAAGGCCATAATTTTACTCGGGTTTCCTGTAAGACTACTCCGTAATCCGTATGTTATACTTTATATTGCAGATATACAGTAGATGAATAATATAACTGTAATAATAGTAGACTAGTAATACAAAAAAAGTAGACTTCATATAAAATAGAGTGTCGCGCTGACGACATGACATATGAAAACATGCATGCCGTGGAAAAGTCTTACGAAGATCAGAAACATTTTCGGATCTCAGATTTAGTACCCATCATACAGAATTCCTTTCACTCTGACACTCCTGAAATTCTCTTCGTATTAGAAAAATATATGTTTTACAGTGAACATATAACGTTGACGAAATCATAAGAGTGATTATAACAAGTTTTAGAAACAAGCAGATTTTTTTTGTCTGCAGGCGATAACACAGAAAATTATCAATTATAACAGTTCTACAAAAAAACTATCAGTTATAGCAGTTCTACAAAAATTCAAATTCAGTCTCCTAATAATTGTGTGAATGGTAGACTGTCAGAGTCGGACAAAGCCAAAGGTTCAAAGGAAGGAGAATTTCTTCAAAGAGTGGGGAACTGCCAGTTTTGAGAGCAATATTACCTACACCTTAAGGAACAAAACGTACTTAAAACTCGATAGAGAAGGGGAAAATACACTTTCACTCCCTTTCTCATCCGCTAGTTGTAGACTGTCAGGGTCAGACTGGCACTTCTTCTGATTGCTGATCGCTGACACGTCCAAGTCATGATTCAATTTCGTCGGAGGATCAGAAAAATGAGCAGAAAGTTGGATTCGGGATATGAAAGTAGTCACAGTTATCATAGCATGAATTCTACTCAATGAATTCAAAGACTATGTACTTTGTGTGTGGTTTTTGCAGATACATAACAATTAAAAGTGCATAGGACACAAACAAAGTGGCAACTCGACTACGAAGACAGCCTTACACACGTACGAATCAAGTTTACCGTTCGCCTGTTGACGTCACACATCCGAATCAAGTCAGGACGTACGTCGTTCTGCAACATGGCATACGTTACTGGGTAATGGCACACACTAGCGGACGAGAAGGGGAGGGGAAAGTGGAATTCCCCCTCTTTGGCCGTTTCGAGATTTGAGTTTGTTCCTTAAGGTGTAAATAAAATGGTCTGAATTCTGCCGATTCCCCCCTCTTTGGGATGGATCCCCTTTCTTTGGAGGTTTGGCTCGTGCGCTGGTGATGGTACATGACTTGACTAGACATCTGGGCTGTTCTGTTCGCATGTGGTCCACGAACGAAGAAAACTCATCGAAAATTTGAATGCGCACCAAAAACGTTTTTGGATTTAAAAAAGCGTGCCAAAAACATTTCTGTGTAACAAGAACTTTTCGATAGACTACACCCAAGTAGAACTACCATCATAACGCGTGGCGACTTTCCCCGTTTCCGCATACATAATCTAATTTCTGAACGTCAGTGGTTCAGTGGTACTGACTACTAGCGGACGAGAAGGGGAAGGAAAAGTGGAATTCCCCCTCTTTGGCAGTTTCAAAAATTAGAGTTTGTTATTTAAGGTGTAGGTAATATGGCCTGATTTCTGAAAATTCCCCCCTCTTTAGAGATATTTCCCTCCCTTTGGAAGTTTGGCACTGGCGGACAGGAAATCATTCAAAGTAAGGGAATTCTCCTAAAAACAGAGTAATTTACTGATTCAAAGTCTTTCTACACAGATCTTAAGAAACAAAGTTCCCGTTTATGAAACAGTGTGGAATTTTAGCATTTTTCGTTTCGTCCGCCACATAAAGGTTGTGGCTGTGCGTGCACTGATGAGTACGGTCCATTGAGAATTGAGTGGCTGGAGTATGTACATAGAAAACGTATTAGTCATTATTCATAATGAAAAATGTTAATGCGGTGGAAACCTAAAAAGTTGCAATTCAGTTCAGTACATTATATTTCGTGAGTTCGACGAAATGAATGGGGCACTCTAAAATCTATATAGTCTTGGGCATCTTGGGCTCAGAATCAAGTGCATGATTGAAACTGAATGCTTTGCCACTATGGCCTGGACACAATTTCTTGTTACTCTGTAAGCCTGTTGAACATACATGGTCTCTAGACCCCTTTCTTGCATTTCAAGGACAAAAAAAACACAATCGGAAAAGCATAAAACGTGGCACTCTAGTTCAAATACAACCATGTGATTACGAGTTGATTACGAGTTTTGCTGCAATTTGAAAGCCGGAAATTCGTTGGTCTTTAATAAAGTTTTCTATGCATTAACATTTAGCTTGGTCGGGGTTCCTTGTTACAGATTTTTTTCGCCTAAATTTTATGAGAATGCGATGTGAAAAGATTTGTTTTATCTATGTCTACAAAAACCCACGCACGGAATAATCTTGCAAGTCACATAGCAAAATGCCACACATTCATATTTAGTTTCTTAACCAATTATATAAGCTACAGTACAACAGATATCGCGTGATCAAACTCATTATACGGAACGCATAAATTGCGTCACAACCTTGCAACTTGCAACAGAAGGCATATCAAAACGCAACAAGAACACTACCACCGACAACAACAACAACAACAACAACATCAACATAAACAACAACAACAAAACCAACAACAATAAAGTAGTTGAATCGTTCTAAATAACGTTCTCAGTCAGTGCACGTTCAATAGCGGAGTTCTGTTCCCCAGGGTTCGAAGTAATGAGCGACAGACATTGTTAAGGCACACTGTATATGCAACAAGCAATCAGAGCAATTCTATAACGTTCACCATTGGAAAGAGAGTTTTCTTTGGTGTTTTGAAGAGAGGAAGAAGAAGATGAAGAAGATGAAGAAGAAGAACAGAATAACAACAACAACAACAACAACAATAATAACAACAACAACAACCAACAACCAACAACAACAACGGCAACAACATCATCATCAACAACAACAACAACAACAACAACAACAACAACAACAACAACAACAACACACAATCACAACAACAACAACAACAACAACAACAACAACAACAACAACAACAACAACAACAACAACAACAGTGTGCAGTGATTGAATCTTCATTCTAAATAACGTTCTCAATGCACGTTCAATAGTGGTGTTCCGTTCCCCAGGGTCCAAAGTAATGAGCGACAGACATTGTGTTAAGGCACACTGTATGCAACAAGCAATCAGAGCAATTCTATAACGTTCGTCATTGGAAAGAGAGTTTTCTTTGGTGTTTTAAAGAGAAGAAGAAGAAGATGAAGAAGAAGAAAAAGAAGAAGAACAACAACAACAACAACAACAACAACAACAACAACAACAACAACAACAACAACAACAACAACAACAACAACAACAACAACAACAACAACAACAACAAACAGCAACACCAACAACAACAATAACAACAACAACAACAACAACAACAACAACAACAACAACGAAAAACAACAACAACAACAACAACAACAACAACAACAACAACAACAACAACAACAACAACAACAACAACAACAACAACAACAACAACAACAACAACAACAACAACAACAACAACAACAACAACAACAACAACAACAACAACAACAACAACAACAACAACAACAACAACAACAACAACAACAACAACAACAACAACAACAACAACAACAACAACAACAACAACAACAACAACAACAACAACAACAACTAAAGTAAGAACAGTCTGATACTGACAGTCGGTATCGAACGTGATGAATTTTCTGTACGGTAGATGAAAAATGAGCCTGGCACAAATAAGCCCTTCCACGTTCCGTTATTGCATATCTCTGGGGATCCGGGTGAACCAATGAATTACGATCGCTTATAGCGTATCCGGATAGTCTATGTAGGCGCGTGAAGCATAAAAATGTCGCTCCTGAAACATTATTCTTCACAGTTAACGGATGAGAAGAGAAAGGACAAGTTGAATTTTCCTTTCTTTAACGAAGACTTTTGTGCATTTATTCTTTTATTTATGTATAAAAAAACCTCAGAAGATCCGAGTCTCCTTTTTTGAAAAAAAAATTCCCCTACCTTTGGTGGTTTGGCCCATCCGCGCATGCGCACAGTAATGTTTCAGGAGCGACATTTTTAGCTTCATGCGCTTACACAGACGGCGCGAATACGCTATACTACTGTAGTTGATCTTATACTTTTTTTAAAGTTACTTCAGAGTGGAAATTATGTAGGAAAATTTCAGTGCCCCATTTGTTTCAATATTCTGCTCATTTTTGTACATTGAAAAAGATGCTGAGTTATAGCTTAATGATCTAGAATCAAAATATCATGCAGACACAATAGTGTTCGAAATCACTGAGATAAAAAAGCGCGCTTCCGAATTCCGTCATATAATCAAACGAAAATCCTATATAGCAATAACAAGGCATCATCACGTTTATGTGTACCAAATCTGACCGCTGCGAAAGAAAGCGTGTATTCCATTCCAATCACTAGCGGACGAGAAGGGGAGAGAAAAGTGGAATTCCCCCCTCTTTGGCGGTTTCAAAAAGTTGACTTTGTTCCCTAAGGTATGGGTAAAATGGCCTGATTTCTGAAAATCCCCCCCTCTTTTGGAAAATTCCCCTCCCTTTGGAGGTTTGGCTCGTCCGCCAGTGATTCCAATACAACAATACAATAATGCGCGTTAACAACAATGGGGATCACTAGCGGACGAGAAGGGGTGGGAAGAGTGAATTTCCCATTCTTTGGCGATTTCAGAACGTAGAATTTGTTCCCTAAGGTATCGGTAAAATGGCCCGAAAAATTCCAATTCCCCCTCTTTGATGAAATTCCCCTCCCTTTGGAGGATTAGCTCGTCCGCCAGTGATGGGGATATACATACATGGGGGTATTTGTCTTCCTGCTCGTCGTTTCATTGTATAGCGTTCTCAATATATTAGAAGATTACATTTGAATGCGCGCCTTTTTCTCCTGCCATAGCCCAACAATTTAGTCTTTCTCCAATATATTATAATATAATATAATATTTTAATATATAATATAATACTTTAAAATATAATTCCAATAAATTTATGTTGTGATAAATTGTGTGATCTAGATCTTGAATCATGAATCTTAAACTTTTCATGTTGCATATTTATTCACGGATCGTGGAATTAATGTCGCATTCCTTGTTCTAGAGAGTAAACGTAACTACGAAAACACCATTCTGATGGTTTAGTGTGCCTTGTTGGCTTTAGTAATGAAGAAGTCCCAGAAATAAGGCTCACAAAACGATCCACATTCAAACTCATTCCCCTAACACTGGCGGACGAGTCAAACCTCCGAAGGGGGGGTAATCGGCAGTTTTGTAGTGCCACTTCCCTAACACCTCATGGAACAAAATGCATTTATTCAGTTCGCCCAAAAACGTGGAATTCCACTTTTCTCTCCCCGTCTCGTCTGATAGTGTCTCTCAATCTATGTAAAATGCTATGTGTTGCATAGGTTCATTTGAAATCATGACACAATCCAACGTACAAACCATCGTCGACATTATAAGAACCCTCAACCAAGCAGCCAACAGTCAGCCGGACATGAAAATTTGCAACTTTGTACTGCGCATCTGGGTATTATAACTCGTTTTGGTGGGCAACTCAAATTTGTTGCAAAACTTACAGTATCTATACCATATTGAAGAGACCGAAATTTGGAACTTGTTATGTATAGTTATGTATGTTATCTTATTATCACTATTTCCTTGACCTTAATGAAAATTTTCCATGCTGCAAAGACATTGCCAAGGTATCAGTGCGACATTCCTGCATTTCAGTGGATTTTCATTGCGGTAAATAAACTCCCGCGTTCAAATTCAGTCTTTTAATCAATGGTTAATGCTATAATTCTAGCTCTCCTATAGCCACCAATCAAGCTGTCATACTGGCGGTCGAGCTAATCCACCAAAGAGAAGGGAAATTTGTCAAAAAATAAGGAATCGGTTTTCAGGCCATTTTACCTAAACCAAGTACAAAATCCAGTTTTCCCTCCCCTTCTCGTCGGCTCGTGAGCGAACTTGAAAAGGAAAAGCAAGGACAGCAAATTGCAGAAGTGTTCTAGGGGTCACGCGTTTGGCCGCGCAGCACGCAATTCCTTGCAAAGAGTATGGATACAGCCCATCCACGGTTTCTTGTTACTCAGAAAAGTTTTGGCACGTGATTTGAATTCAAATCTGCTTTCAGCCCTTCATGGTTATAAAAACAATTTTGAGGCAGCTCGTTTTTTGGACGGCATTCATCAAACGAACAATCAAGCCAAATTCAGTAAAAGAGTAAAGCAACAGACTGTCACAGTGCACTGGCGGACGAATCCGATCCTACAGAGAAAGGGGACTTTGTACAAAGAGGGGGTAATAAACAGTTTTGCTGATACTTTACCTACACTTCAAGGAACAAATTCTACTTCTGGGAACTGCCCAAAGATGGGGAGTTCCACCTTTTCGTTGTTCCCCCGTCCGCTAGTGCCACAGTGTTCCGCCGGGCACTGGCGGACGAGCTAATCCTTTAAAGGGAGGGGAATTTTGTCAAAGAGGGGGGAATCATCATATTTCAGACCATTTTACCTACAGCTTAGAGAACAAATACTACTTTTTGATAACGCCAAAGAGGGGGGAATTCCACTTTTCCCACCCCTTCTGGTCCGCTAGTGCCGCCGGGGTAACTCATTTTGGCTGGTACATACGTTGCTTTACAGGCGGACGAACCACTCCTCCACATGAAGGGGAATATTCCCAAAAAGAGAAAAAATCGTCAATGTTAAGACAATTTCAGCTATAGCTTTAACAACAATATGCATTTTTTTCAACTTCAAAAAGAGGGGAATTTCATTTTTTTTCTCTTCCGCTAACGCACTAGCACTACTGTATGCGCTGCAAAAAGTGTTCTAGCCTGTCTGTTCGGCTGTTGTGCCCCTGTGGCCACTGGCGGACGAGCTAAAGCTCCAAAGGGAGGGGAATTTTACCAAAGAGGGGGGAATTGGCAGTTTTGGGGTCATTTTACCTACACCTAAGGGAACAAATTCTACTTTCTGAAAACGCCAAAGAGGGGGAATTCCACTTTTCCCTCTCCATCTCGTCCGCTAGTGCCTGTGGCTGACATGCGTGTTGTTGCGGGTTCTTGTAAAAAGTCCGTAAGAATGTGAACTTTTCAGGAATGGAATTCATGATTCCCTCATAAACAATGAGTAAGGAATACAGTGTTCCTGTTCCATGTGATGTCCCGGGGTGGGGAACATAGCTCTTTTTAGTTGGTAAGCACGCAATGCGTTGCAAAAAGTATTATAAGCTTGTCTGTTCGGCTTTTGTGCCCCTGTGGCTTGACATGCGTTATGTTGCGGGTTATTGTAGTCAGAGAGAAAACGAACTTTTTTTTCCTTTGCGCGAACTGTATACATGGGGAGTTTTCATTAACAATAAGATAGGAATACAGTGTTCCTGTTACATGAGATGTTCTGGGGTGGGGAACATAACTCGTTTTAGCTTCTACGCACGCAAGGCCTTGCAAAAAGTATTATGAGCATGTCTGTTCGGCTTTTGTGCCCCTGTGGCTGACATGCGTTTTGTTGCGGGTTCTTGCGGAAATGCAGGGAGGAAGTAATTTTTTTCGGTTCACAAACGGTATGGGTGTTTTTTTCTAAACAATGAGTGAGGAGGAATACAGTTTTCATTGGGTGCGCTGGAGCAACTCGTTGAGGCTGGCCCAAATTTTACCGCAAAAAGCCTTCCGTTGGGCTTATATGCCTTTTGTGACTGACTTGATGGGGTTCTTGCAGAAAGTCAAAAAGAAAATAAACATTTCTCTGCACGAGTAGAAGTTATGATGATTTATTGTGAACAATGAGTAGTTAATAAAGTTTTTTGGGGTAACTTCTTGAGGCTGGAACCAACTGCAAAAAGCCGTCTGTTCGGCTCACTGGTAAACGAGTCAACCCTCTAAAGGGAGGGGAATTTCCTCAAAGAGGAGGGAATTGGCAGTTTTCAAGCCGTTTTACCAACATCTAAGGGAACATAAACAAATTTTTGGAAACGCCGGAAAGGGGGGGAATTCCACTTTTCTCTCTCGTTCGCTCGTGGTTCGGCTTACATTGTTATGTTGCGGGGTTTTGCAGAATGGCCAAGATTGGAAGAACGTAATTTGTTCCTATGTATGAGTAGAAGTTATGAATTTTTTGTGGAAAATGAGTACGAAATACAGTGTTCAATGTCATGTTCTGAGGTAATTGATTATGGCTGGCACATAGTGTACTATAAAAAGTGAATTAGGTAGCCAATGGTTCGGCTTATATGCTCTTTTTGAATGACATGCCAGGGTTCTTGCAGAAAGTCAACTAGAAAACAAACATTTTCTCTGCACGAGTGGGAACTGGGAGTTATGTTGATTTTATGTGAACAATAAGTAGGAAATACAGTGTGGTGGGGGTTAATTTGGCTGGCTTATGTTTTGCTGAAAAAGGTACATTCCTACATGTGCCCCTTGTGACTTACATGATACATAATGCATATGTTGCTGGTTCATGCAGAAATGTAAAGAGAAAGCTAAATTTTTATGAGAAACTTTTTGTGAACAATGCATGTAAGGAATACAGTGTTCTGAGGTAACTCGTTATGGGGCACGAAATATGCTGCAAAAAGTTCAGCCATCCATTCGGCTTATGTGCCCTTTGGGACTGACTGACATGTTGCTATGGTTCTTGCAATAGGTCAAAGAGACAACAAACTTTTCTTCATCACGAACGGAAATATGACGCAGGGCAGGGTGCTTGAAAATGTTAATCATATTAGTTTGACCCTGTGACAGACAAGTTGAACTTAGGTTTAGTTGGTTAGTTTATTTAAATTCAAGATGGACGGATGTGCTCAATTGAACACAATAATGTAGACAGTGATTGAAATTAATTATTCAAATGATAGATTTCAGCACAAGTCACAAGGTATTTTGTAATCTTCTTTCGAACCTCATTCTCACGTGGCCGACTTTTATATCTCATTAAAACCCGCTGTTTTGTGCTGCGGAAAAATTCTACACTTGTACAAAAACCATCGCACGCTCATTATAAACAAGGAAAATATTTCTGTCATTGGTTATCAAAATATTTCTGTCATTGGTTATCAAAATATTTAAGGATATAAACAACATCTGAAACATCGTTGGCAACATTACCAACAACAATGAAGAGCAACAGTTGAAACTGAAATTAAACAAAGTACACAATCAAAATGTCAGGTTGAATCGCGAATGATGAATGCATGAATTGGAATGCATCAGAGCTCAGAATTTATGGGCTAACCAAAAAATTTGGACAAACAGGCATGCTCTTTTCCATGTTATAGCATATCCAGGGTTTCTTGTTAGCCAAAAACTTTTTGGCGCGCTTTCAAAATTTCGAAAAATAAAACTTTTTAAAATAACATTTGGAAAACATTTAGAATTGCACTTAATTCATTGCATACGTGCGTAACCGACCTGCAAAATTAATTTTTGATAACACGAAACCCTGACCAAGCTATAGTCGAACGATTTATTGCAGTTTAGTTTTCACAATTGCTTATTTTGGTCATATTCTGAATAAAATCGGTGGCAATTTTTGGGGTTAAGAGAGTTTGGCCCACATGAAAAAACATTGGTTGTGTAAATGAGAGAGAAAAATTAAAGTTTAGACAAAAGTAACGAAAGAAAGACGGCAAATATCAATCAAGTTTTTGGTAACAACTCTAATTAAACGGAACGCGGAGCACGCTCCCAATTAGGTTCGCTCCGCACTTACTACGGGGAGCACGCTACGAAGTAGGTTTGCTCCACACTTACTACGGAGAGCACGCTCTTAATTAGGTTCGCTACGCACTTACTACGGGGAGCACGCTCCGAATTAGGTTCGCTCAGCACTTACTGCGAGGAGCACGCTCCGAATTAGGTTCGCTCAGCACTTACTGCGAGGAGCACGCTCCGAATTAGGTTCACTCAGCACTTACTGCGAGGAGCACGCTCCGAATTAGGTTCGCATCGCACTTACTACGGGTAGCAGGCTCGTGACAGGGTCTGCTCCGCACTCACCACGTGGAGCACGCTCCTGATAAGGTTCGCTCCGTCCTCAGTACAATGAGCACGCTCATGCAGCCATCGCGCTGTGGACCGGAAACTATATAAATTTTTGAGTAAGCAACATACTCAGAAGCAAACTACATAAGAGGAGTTTCAGAACTCAGGAATAATAGCAAAACTCTGCGAAAATATTAAAATTTTTGATGGCGCAATTTCGACCTCGGGTTTCCAACCACTCATACTACTGTATGTTTCTTAAAGCGTACTACTATACGTACATATGTACATTCCTTATGTACATACTTGGCACACGTATTCTATTTGCCGCACAAAGAAAGATCGCGCTGTGCTGATAAACTTGAGCCAGAAATCACTTGGCACACGCGGTACATACTCGTGCCTCGTAAGTTTTTGTGCATGTATGCACACGCTTATGCATGCAGCAAGTAAAAACTCATGAAGCGATTCTAATAGTATGCACGATATTTGTATGCAGAATACATACCCACGTGATCCATGTGATTCATTGTAATGTATAGTAGAGCTTATGGTTTATTTGAAATGAAACATAAATATAAATAATTCTAATTTCAAATCCTTAATCAGAACTGGATGGCGGACGAAAAGGGGGAGAGTAAAAATTTTATGAAACTTTTGGGAAGTAGTAAATAAATGATTCAAAGATTTGCAACTTTTTTTTGAAAAAAAACGCATCGTTTGAGATGATTTTCTGGTCAGATACAGGTTATGTGCCATGGCATATTGTATAAAAAGCGCCCATGTTCAGCTAATGTGCCATCCACTGCAAAGCACCATGATACAGTGGAACATGACTGACGTGACTGACTTGACTGACGTGACTGACGTGACTGACGTGACTGACTTGAATGACGTGACTGACGTGACTGACTTGACTGACGTGACTGACGTGACTGACGGGACTGACGTGACTGACTTGACTGACGTGACTGACGTAACTGACGTGACTGACTTGACTGACGTGACTGACGTGACTGACTTGACTGACGTGCGTGACTGACGTGACTGACGTGACTGATGTGACTGACTTGACTGACGTGACTGACTTGACTGACGTGATTCAGTGTGATGGAATCAAAGCAGCGTGATTTGTCTTATATAGATTCATACCGGATTATAGTATATCCAAAGTTTCTTGTTACTCAGCAAAGTTTTTGGCATGCGGTTTGAATACAAACCTGTTTCTGGCGCACGTTCAAATTCTCAAGAAGAAACGTTTTCACATGACATCCAGGCAACGTACATACTGCGCCAAGTTCCTTGCGAACGTATGAAAGTTTGAGGGAACAAATTTCAGTAACATGATACGCTGACCAAACTATTCATTGGACGTGACTGAAATGACTCAGTGCAATGCAACCGCAGCAGCGTGATGGTCAACGGATCTGACTATATGAAGCAAGAATGGAAATTTTTTACTAATCTTAAAACGTTTTTTTTCATGGAATGAAAAGTTTTAATGATATCCGGAACATAACGCTCTTTCAATTTAGGTTGCACCTGATCAACTCAGAATGATATATGTAGGTACAAGATACGTATACAGAAAACGAGGTGGAATACAGTGAAACGTGACTGGGTGACATTTGAACGTGACTCGATACGATTGGAACGTGACAAGAGAGGCATACTTGATGGTCACACGGAGTTTTTCAGCTGCTCAATGCGGAGGACGCAAACTATGTACTGTACTAAAAATGTACTTACATACATTTAGCTGAACGCGTTATTTTTTTACATACTCTAGAATAATACAGACAGGAAGGAAAAGAACCCATATTCTAAACCTTTCTACAGGGTGGGGCAAAAGTAACTATACACTTGTTGGAGGCCAATTTCTCAAAAAAATTATATTGAGTGTGTATGATGTTATTGGCAATATATACGTTATTATACCTGAAAAAACGATTATGATGTCTATTTGACCGTATCTTAAGTTATTTTCAATTTAAAACAGGAATTTCAGTATTTTCATGGTTTTTCCTCTTTTTAACGTCTTTAATTGACCTCATGGTCTAATCAAAATCCTCAATAAAGGATAAGAAGTGTATAAAACGTTTGACTTGATGTATCTAAACGAGAATCGATTGATTTCAAGTTTAGAATATCTCTGTGGTTCGATTCGATAAGGATAATATGGTAAGGCCCAAGTTCAAGATGCCTGGACCAATTTTCGCGGTTTTTGGAATATTGACAAAACAGTTCAAGTTAGATGTTTTAATGGACCCTATGGTACTAAAATAAGTCAATAAACAAGAAGTATATTGTTTATAGTTGTTTTAAGTTGAAAAATATGAATTTAGAATTTTCCGATTTTCAGACTAAAACCGGTGATTTTCATAGAAAAAGAAACAATTATTCTATGTATTATGCATGAATGTAAACTTTCTCTCCTGTTACACGTATAAGAATATTTTTCAACATTCTGTATTACATACCAACATCAGATAACTGACAAAAAACACTGAAAACAACGGAAAATATGGCGAATTTCATGAAAAAGACGCATAACTCATGAAATAAAACATTGTAAGTTAAAAAAAATAACAGAATCAAAATTTTCAGGTGTTTAAGCATCTGTTTGGATTGTTTAATCATATTAATTCTATATAATTTTTTCGAGAAATTTTGCGTCAACAAGTGTATAGTTACTTTTGCCCCACCCTGTATGATTTCCATGTCTGTATTTCCTGGTGATAGTTATACAGTAACGCAAAACATGACGCGAATTAGGATTCTTTTCTCCTTGTACATTTGTTATAAGCTGACCTAAAAATGCCAATTTTCGTTTCGAAATTGGCTTCTTTAGAAGTTGATTGACCCAATTTAGACATCCTGCCTGCGCCTGGAACGAAGCTCGTTTCGATGCCAGATACTTTTTACGCAACTTCGCCGTTGGGTTGAACTTAGAGTTCACTAACGAAACTGACCTAAACGAAACTGTCGAAACGAAACTTCCTACCGAAATACGCTGTTTCGTTTCGGAGTATTCGAAACGAATTTTTTAATATTCGTTTCGTTAGCTATCGAATCGAAAAGTTTCGGTTGGGTTTTCGTTTCGGTTCGCACTAACGAAATTTGAACGTTTCGTTAAGCGTTTCGTTAAGGTCTCCAATGATTTAATTTAATAATATCGACAAATAAAATTTCAAAATAAATTCAAATAAATTAAGGTATGAGTAAACTTGTTAGAAAAAATCTCACTCACTAACTTACCTACTTGCTCAATCATTGAATCACTAACTCACTCACTCACTCATTGAAACATTTACTCACTCACTCCATCAGTCGCTCACTCACTCCTTCACTTATTCAGATAATCACAAACTCACAGCTCCCGATAAATGAAAAATAAGTGAGATTTTTTCCTACCAGGTTTACTCATACACTCATTTATTTGAATTTTGAGTTTGAATTTATTTTGAAATTTTCTTCGTCGATATTATTAAATTAAATTATTCGAGGCCTTAACGAAACCCTTAACGAAATTTTTTCGTTTCGGTAGCTAACGAAACGAAACACGGAATTTTCGTTTCGGTTCAATCGAAACGAAACTCAAAAGTTTCGTTTCGTTTCGTTTCGTTCGTTAGTGATCACTAGTTGAACTAGCTATTTTGTCAGAGTGAAACTATCATACACACATTCCTGAGCACCGTTTGTTTTCTTAAGTATCAGTTTATTTTTCTATGAAAAGAACCTGATATTCTTACTTGAGAATGGTATACTCAAAAATAACAGTGAATAATTATGGTAACGAACGCCACAAGATCGCATCGATAAAAACAGTGAATTCATTTTTCGCCTCTGGAAACTGGTGCAGAATCAGACACCTTTATGGAGAAATAATCTGCCGACCCAAATTACGTCAGACAACACAAACGTTCCTTCATAAAGGTCTATGCACTAGCGGACGAGAAGGGGTGGTAAAAGTGGAATCCCCCCCATCTTTGGCGTTTTCAAAATCTAGAACTCATTCGTTAAGATTCCTAATACCCCTTCTTTGATGAAATTTCTCTCCCTTTGGAGGTTTAATTCGTCCGCCAGTGGGTCTATGTACCCACAAAGTGGCACATTGGTGCCGCAAACGTAATAGTCGGTTATTCTCAGGTTCGAGTCTCAATCGTATCGAGTTCGACCAACAATTTCTGTGGATTTTACAAAAAAACCTCGTTTCAGTGTCATTCGTTAATAGTCGACTTTGATAAAGCTCTCCAAAAAGGTGCGTGAAAATTTATGCACAGACACGTAGAGAAAATAAATGTTACAGTTCAACTGCTCGATTTCGTCGTGTCGTATTTGACATTTATCCCAGATACATAATGTACGTACATTCTACACACGACGAAACCAAACATTTGAACGAAGATTTTGACCGTTTTTTGCATCTGACTATCAAGAAGACACCGAGACAGAAAGACAAAGAGAAAGAAAGAACAAAATAATGAAAGAACAGCTGACGGTTGCGTTGGGACGCCGCGAAAAAAACGACAGACCTACATAATTAATGACGTCTGAATAAAGTCTAATCAGAGTTTCTTGTGAAAAAATTCTGTGCAAGAAAATTTCGCGCAACTCTTTTCACACGTATTCGAGGAAAAATCTGTATTCCAAATTATACTTCAACCAAGTTGCATTGTGCTACTGAAATTTGAGCTCTTGGTCCTAACCACTGGCGGACGAGCTTATTCTCCAAATGAAGGGGAAATTCGTCAAAGAGGGGGAATTGCCAGTTTCGAGGCTATTTTATCGACACCTTACGGGACAATTTCTTGTTTTTGGTAACGCCAAAGAAGAGGGAAATCCACTTTTCCCACCCCTTATCGTCCACTAGTGGTCCCAATCCCAACACGTATGTATGTACGTACGTAAGACCAAGTCGTTAATAAAAAATGCCCGGTATCTGCAAGGTGAACAATGGATGGGTATTTAGTGGCTGTTTCACCGTTTAGTTTCTGGGGATGTGACAGAAACTTTTCATATGACTTCTGTTCATAGAAATTTCGGTATTTTTATTTAATTTTGCAAGAAACCAAATATTTTTTATATATAGATATATATCTATATATATCTATATATATAGACTGAGATATGTAGCTTTGAGTGGCAGAAAACTATAACGGCTTGATATGGCTTTGAAAACTTGATTCATAAAAGTAAGTTGCTTATAGATCTAACCATATATATTTAGATGCCGACTAACGATAATGATAGGATTCTCAATCCACATTCAATGACATTGCTATAAAAAGACTACTCTAATTTTAACAAAGTTTGGTTCAAAAACTATTTTAGGTAAACCATTACCTTTGCACGGGCATGGTCAAAACTAACGATGCTTTTATACAATCACCCAATTTGCAAATAGAAAGCATTGAATAATGAAGTATGTATTCTACTCTGACTAAGTTAGGCTACTAGAACACTGGTGGACGAATCAAACCTCCAAAAGGGAATCTTTAGAGGGGACTCTACTTTTTGAAAACGCCAAAGAGAGGGGAATTCCACTCTTCCCACCACTTCTCGTCCGCTAGTGTACAGGAAACGTAAACTTGCCGAATGTGGTATCAAATTTCCCGTTGCGGCACAACTTCACAAATGACCACTAGCGGACGAGAACGGGAGGGAAAGTGGAATTCCCCCCTCTTTGGCGATTTCAAAAAGTAAAATTTTATTCCCTAAGGTGTAGGTAAAATGGCCTGAAAAATTCTAATTCCCCCCTCTTTGACGGAACTTCCTTCCATTTTAAGATTTGGGTCGTTCGCCAGTGCAAATGACCAAATGGCGGTTCGAATTAGAATTAGCCGACTGTGCAAAGTGTGCCGCAGTGTTCGCCAAATTGCGGGTTGAACCGAGTGTGAGGAAAATGCGGTTGATAAAGTTGCGGTTGAATATCTAAAGAGTGAAAATGTTCAACCTTGCTTGAGAACCAACTGTGGAATGTCAAGTAAAATTGTGGAATGCAACCTTTTCACTGCATCAATTCCCGTCCTAAAACTTTATTTGCTATTCTTTTACAATTGGTGCACGGACAAAGTTGAATTGCTTCACTCTGTCTGGACATATTCAACCGCCACTATATAGTTCAACCAGAGTATCTTGTAGCTGGAAACTAATAAAATGTGGTAACAAAGTGGCAGGGTACCATAAACAAGCTATAGTAGACAAAGTGAAGTCGTTAATAAAGAATGCAACATGTGTAGCATTGAGGCTGGGAGTGGCTGGAACCATTGGCGGACGAGCAAAACTCTCAAAGGGAGGGGAATTTCGCCAAAGAAGGGGGAATTGGCAGAATTTAGATCATTTTACCTACACCTTGAGAAACGAACAGTTTTTTCAAAATCGCCAAAGAGGGGGAATTTCACTTTTCCCTCCCCTTCTCGTCCGCTGATGGCTGGAACTAGTGGAACAGACACTTGCGCAACTGTAACAATTTGCCTTCGAATCTAATGTATCCTCAATTGGTCAGAAGACTGAATTTGAGAGTATGCTATTTTTTCGACATTAATAAGACTTTTCCTCGTATACACAGACTTCAAAAGTACAATGAGTAACGCGTCAGATCAGTGTCTCAAGCACTAGTGGACGAGAACGGGTGGGAAAAGTGGAATCCCCCCCCCCCTGTTTGACGTTTACAGAAAGTAGAATTTGTTCCCTGAGGTGTAGGAAAAATGGCCTGAAAACTTTTAATTCTCAGCTCTTTGACGAAATTCAACTTCCTTTTGAGGACCGCCAGTGGTCTCAAGTCAGGTTTCGAACCAGCACCGGTGGTTTTGACGTTGGCGCCCTACGTAATAGATTGAAAACAAACTGTTCTCTGTACGAAAAATCTCGTACGTAATCGTATATTGTATATTATTAACTGAGTCCCCCATCAAAACTGAGCAATGAGCATGCTATAGTCGTCTTTTCCTGAAAACATGGGATTTCCATCATAATCCAGTAGTGTTTTTTATCATTAAACTCCAAAATGACCATTGGTATGATGCTTTTGCCGTCGAGCCAATAAGTTGTAAAATTCGACAGGTCTTCAGAGCTTTCTTTTGCACCTCCAAGTTTATGGCAGCATAAAGTCGGCTAAGTTCACCGAGCAACACGGCGTTTGATTTTATTCCTATATGTATGTAGGCTTACAGCCACTGGCGGACGAGCTAAATCCCCAGAGGGAGGGAAACCTCTCCAGACATGTGGGAATTGGCAGGAAAAAAACAGGAAGTTTTACCTACACCTTAGGGAACAAACTCTACTTTTTGAAATCGCCAAAGAGGGGGGAATTCCACTTTCCCTCCCCTTCTCGTCCACTAGTGCTTACGACATAAAACGTTCCATTGCGCTCATATAAAATTGCCCTAATTAATTTCGGATCGTAAATTTTCGTATTAGTCTGGCGAACTGTCAATAACTTTATCGTAATGAAAATCATTCCGTTGCTCTGCTTACTGGTGGACAAACAAACCCTCCAGAGGGAGGGGAATTTCGTCAGAGAAAGGGAAATTCGTTTTTTTTTTTACATTTGACCACACCTTGGGGAACAAACCCTGCTTTTTGAAAACTCCAACGGGAGGGGATTTCACTTTTTCATTCTTATTCGTCCGCTAGTGGCTCTGCTTTGACGGTTGATATGTTTGTCATGTCATCTTACTTTTAAATACATATAAATCATTCAGTGATTGAAAATTTTATCTCAATTTTTTTTACCAAGATTTGATTTTTAGTGTCTTGTTTTTCAACTTTTAATAAAAAAAACGTGTGACATGTAGAAGTTGAACTTCATTTCATAATTATGAACCGTAATATAATAAAATTTGCATAATACCAAACGAATTATGACAAAAAGCACCGAAAATGAGATTATGGCAAGAGCAAGCAAACGAACCGAATATAATAATAATGATGCTTAGCTACCAATATTAAATTGTATAGTTCCCACAGAGAACGGAATTCTTAATGCTAAATGCATAAAATAACACTTGATCAGTAGATCAGTAATGGAATATTAACTTAAGTCGATGCACCGGCAGTGAAGAACAAAAAGGTGGAATCCCCCCTCTTTGACAGTTATCATAAATTAAATGTGTTCTGTAGGGTGGAGGTAAAATTGACTCAAAACTATCGATTCCCCACTCTTTGAAGCAATTCCCCTTCCTTCGGAGGATTCGCTCGTCCGTTAGTGAGTCGCTGTACATTGGACGACTCTTCTCAGACTAAAAACAGCAATCAGATATCCCGTAAAACTAAAACCACAGGCCAATAAAAGCTGAATGTAGTGCAGTTGCGAAGAGACAATAATACTATTTACCAGAAGTAAGGGTGCATCCATAGTCTGTTGCAACAAAGTTGAAACACGATTTGTCATAAGCAGCATCCACTGCAATCCATATACCTTGCGTGTTAAATTATGGTAGTTGCAGTGGATGCTGATTATAACAAACAGTGTTTCAACTTTGTTGCAACGGAGTATGAAGGCACCCTAAGCAGGAAACGGTGGCAGGATAAATTTCTATATAGTGCGGTTTCTTTAACTAAACATTTGAAACCGAAGTAAAAGATCAGAAAATAAGAGACCGAAAAAAAGATTTCAACAAAGTTATGTATGAGACATTACCTGTAGTATGTATAGTCGATGAGGAGTTTCCTATGGAGTGAAATTCCCAAACAGTTTTTTGTGCTCCGAAAACTCGATACATAAAAGAGACAGAAATCTTTCAAATCTAAAAAAATATATCCTAATATTTTTTTTATGGAAGAAGCAATCAAAACAAATGCTGCACAGAAATTCGTGTACGGGAATCTTACTGCAGAAACTTATCATCGACTATAGTAAAGTGATGAATAACCTACTTATAACGGATTTTTCACCATCATTGACCATTTATCACGGAAATCACTGACGTTTTCCCTACCACCGATCGTAGTCATAGATGACAGTTCCTCAGGTTCTTCTTCAAGCACTGGAATATTATGCCGATCCACTTTACCGTTTCCGGACTTCACAGAATCTGGTATCGATGGCACAGATTTCACGGTATTTGGACTCAATGGCAAAGATTTCGCAGAATCTGACACTAATGGCAAAGATTTCGCTGATTCTTCGTCACGTTGTCGAATGGCCTCCAAACGTTTGGCAAACAATTCCACGGCGAATTCGTACAGCTGCAGATCGAGATGGTTCATCTGACGGAGGGCCACCATTTCTGAGGGACTGACGGGCGTGCCGGCTGACTTGCTCACTATCTGGAAAAGTAGAAAAGTTGCTCATTCCGTAAAGTTTATTGAGAATAACGGATGAAGATTCTAAAAACTATTGGTTTGCCTTTCTAAATGCCAACTTTTTTCTCACCGTGTTTGACTTGAGATAATCGAAACAGGGATGTTTTACGAAAGTTTGAAAAATGGCAAAAATGTCTCGTCTCATAAAACTATAAACTATGGTAGAAGAATACAAAACAAATGGAACACAGCTTGATTAGAGCCCTTCACGCTAAAATTGTCATTTCCTGTTTTTGAGATAGTTTCCATTCCCCTCGATAATAACAACAGTAATACGTCATAGTGAAATAACGAGAATCTAGCTAGTTTCATCGAAAAAAACTAAAAATCTCAACCTGATCAGGCGTGGGCAGCGCGCGTTTGAACTGCCAGTCGAACAATTGCTCGAAGACGTACTGCGTGTCGTTGAGTGACTCGCTTAGTCCGAAGAAGGCCATCTCGTGCTGCAGGTTGTGTTTGGCCGATTGCAGCATAATATGATCGCTGAAAACATTGAACTAAATCAGTTTTATAACAAAATCCGCACCGCAACCTCACTTCATACCCGCACAGGCACACTTATATACAATGTGAGTGAACGCATTGGATGGGCAATTGTCCTCTGCGGAAGGGTGCCTTTATAGTCAGTTGTGAAAAGTTGCAACTTGAACTTCTCATGAAGTTCCGAAACGTTTCGGTACTTCAGCAATCTTCTTCTGCCTACTGCCTTTGAGTTCCGAAATATTTCGCAACGTCACGAAAAGTTCCGAAAAGTAGCAACTGTTTTTGCAACTGACTATGTGGAAGATGAGATGTTAATGTAGTTAAGAATATGTAAGCTTTATATGTATTTCAGATGTTTACGAATGTATGTATATGTAAATGTATGTATGTATGCTAGTAAGTATGTATGTATGAATCTTTGTATGTAGTTTAATATATGGTTCCCCTGAAAAAAAACGAGTATGCCATGCCAACCGTTGCTCCGAACTCATCAACGACCGATCGTAGCACCCGACCAGACTCAGATCGGCCAGCATTCGGGTCTGACGATTCCGCGCCGGATTGAACGGACATTCGGTGAAGTCGGCCAACGTCACGTTGGACCAACCGATCGATGGGTCGTAGCAGAGTGGCCATTCATTGGGAGTGGGTGGACGACCTTAAAAATTAGCTGTTATGTCACAAAAAGCCGCAAAATGTACTCTGTTATTGTACCAGTACAGCAAAGTTGGACATCAACTCGCAAATATAATGAAATAACGGTAATAATATTTACAAACGATCAGGTGATGGATGAAAAAAAAAATTCGGTTGTTGCGCCAGGATAACAAACTTGGACTAGCGGACGAGAAAGAGAGCGAAAAGTGGTATTCCACCCCTTTGGCGGTTTTAAAAAGTGGAGTCAGGGAAAAGAGTAGGGAAAATGGCCTAATTTCTGCCTATTCCCACTCTCTCTGGAGAGATTCTTCACCCTTTGAAGATCTAACTCGTTTGCCAGTGCTTGTAAGGAAATGTGGTATCGTTAAAGTTATCAAAATCAGAAATAGGCTATGTTACTCCTAACCATGACACATGAATCTAGCCGTCTGCCAAGTGGCACCGCGTTGCACGTGTCTGTACTCGCTCAGCGTGCGTGCGATCGGCTCGCGTAGCAATGTCGTGTAGAAATAACGCCGTTTCAGTGGTGTACCTGTAATTAAGACGATTTAATGATACATAGACTACATCTTACTCTTTACTTTTCCTACAGAATTAAAATAGGCGATAAAATGTTAAAAATAGGTTCTTATATTGGTTCAATATTTCTGGATATTATAGGTTCAATATAAACTTGTTCAAATTGGTTAAAATGAATGTTTAGATTACAAAAATCTGATTAAGGTAGATTGCATACACTTTCATAGTTTTCAGTCGTTTCCTCGCTCATTCACTCACTCACTCACTCACTCACTCACTCACTCACTCACTCACTCACTCACTCACTCATCCACTCATTCACTCACTCACTCACTCACTCACTCACTCACTCATTCACTCATTCACTCATTCACTCACTCACTCATCCACTCACTCACTCACTCACTCACTCACTCACTCACTCACTCACTCACTCACTCACTCACTCACTCACTCACTCACTCACTCACTCACTCACCCAAAGAAAACACCCTCGACCTCTGGTGCGTCCACCAACCATCTTTCTTATCCAGGACATTGTCCACACAGTCCGACTCTACCATCTCCGTCCAATCAGCGTGCAGTCCACACGACCAGCCTGTGGAGAACCGACTGAACAGCCAGTTTTCATCTGTTTCAGCATGTCGATGGCACTCGCACCATTTGATGCCTTTCTTGAAACAAACACAACACATAATAGATTATTGCTCGTTAGAATTTTTTTATATATTATTGACAAACAAGGTGAGTGAATGAATGATCGACGGAGCGAATGAATGGTCTAGTGACTAAATGATTGACTGAGCAAATGAATGATCGAGTGAATGAATGATAGACTGAGTGAATGAATGGTCGAGTGACTGAATGATTGACTTTGACTGAGAACGGCTGACTTGACATATCAGAACAGAATATTGACATTTGACAGACTTATCGAACGAGTCTTACATCATACATCAAAGATAGCTGAACGTACCTGACACTTGCATGGATGCTCCAGATCGAGATGTCGTGTCAGATACTTTTCAAAAGTCGTACCAGCCGTCTTCTGTATGTGGATAAAGACCATAACATCAGTGCTCTGCAACAAAATGGTACAATTATTATTGTAAATAGTCACTGAATAAAAAAAATAACAACAGATGGAGCATGAACACCAAGTAGTATCATACCATCATTCGCTTTCATTCACTGACTGAGCGTTTACTGAAAAACTTGTTGACTGGCGACTAACAGACTGGGGTTTTTCGGAAATTTCTTATGAAGCCAAAAAGGGTCCACTAATCCCATTCAGAAATGTGTTCTTGTAGTGGTCAGAGAGGTTGAAACCACAGAGTAACGCCCCGGCGTCAGGAGCTGTGTCTCAAGTCCGTTTTCGAACCTAGGACAACCAGTTTCCGAGGTTGGCGCCCTACGCACTAGATTGGACAGTTGACTGACGGGCTACCAGTACCAACCAAAATATCAAATTTGGCGGTTGGATCTCTCAGCATCCGATCAAAGCTCACTCTCGACTTGTCAAACACATTCTTCATCACCGGCTTGAGAGTGAGCTTTTCCCGATAACTGCGGTACTTTTCCAGATTGGAGAGCCATTCGTTTTGCGCAACATCTGTAATGTTACCATTATGAATTGTGAGAATGGACGACAAAATTTGAAAAATACAAAACATAATCCCACTTCTCGTTCGTCTACAATAATATACTGGTTATAATTCCTTCATACTCATTTCATCGATTGCACTGGCCCCGCCCCACACACATTCAAACCTAAACCAGGCTAATCTAGATTGGCCTAGCCTAGGCTCATCTTTTTACGTTAAATATAACTAATATGCCCATGGCTGATCTAGATTAGGCTCGGATAGATTTTCCTATCGAATTACACTGCGGGCAAGACTAGCCTAGAGAGTTTTATTTCATCTTTTTCATACTACAATAAAGGAAAAAAAAAATTAAGACAAACCTTGCGTAGCGGAAAAATAGAGAAGCACAATCACCGTGATCGTGATTAAAACCAGAAGGCAGAAGATGAAATGCCAACCCGATAGACGAGACTGCAAATTAGGGGTTATTCAATAAAATTTAGTGATTTTATACGAACATAATCTTCAAAAAAAACGGCTATCGCGACCCGTCGACCCAGAATTTTGATATTGTTTGTACGGCTTCGGCTTAGTTCCTAGCACCGACTTAAGTTTACAAAAGTTATTCTGGAGCACTATACTAACAGTTTGGCAGGTGTGAGCATCAAAATTAGGTTTCTGTGTAGGCTTAGGCTTAGGCTTAGGTTTTTGTATGGGCTCGGGCGCGTAGCGCTCGAGCCTATCGCAAAAACCTAAGCTTAAGCCTAAGCCTACACAGAAACCTAATTTTGATGCTCATGCCTAGCCTTCTAAACCTATCCAGCTATGTAGGCAGCCTAAAAACCTCCAAATGGCCGGTCGACCGATCTCGGTCGACGGGTCGACCGGTCGACGGGTCGCGATTACCGAAAAAAAACAGAAAATTCCAACCTGTAAACGTGCCGTCCGACCAACGAACGTCAGTTTCACATCTGTCTGACTGAATTTCATCCATGGCCGATACGAAGACTCATTTTCTTCAGAAATCTCCGAAGTTACTTCTTCATCTTCGTTATCTTTTGAATTATCAGCGGTCGAAGACAATGGCAAGAGACGCACCGACTCTGCAGTGTTCCTTTTGTACTTTGGTCGAGTCATTTTCTGGAGATCGGTGGCTGCTGGAAAAGAAGATTCATGATTCACGAATCTAGAAATTGACTACAAAATACTTTTATAATACCTCGACTAAATAACTTTAATTTAAAATTTATTTTGAATTTTGAATTTTTTAATTTTTTGCCGGTTAGCGGAAATCCAATTATAGCAAACTATTTGTGTTTGCTGAAATTGTAAATTTGCGTCAACCGACAAATTTAATTTTTTTAAAAAATAAAAGGTTCTTAGAAATCTGATTAATCACACTTTGCACTCCAATATTAAGATTACGGTAGTTTGTTCACAAGTGCAAAGTTTTATTAATCTGGGTACTGTAGTTCAAATTTGAAATGGTTTAGCAATGCCAAGATAATGTTTCAGATAAAAATCTGTTGTTAAACCCCGGGTAAGTGGTCTACTGAAAAACTCTAAAACTTCATTGAAGACTAAAAAGTTCTGGAGTGAAAAAAAAACACCTGCCAAGTCTAATAATTATCGGAAAAAACAGTTGAACACACAAATTGTTAATCACAGAAGTTAAAAAGACTCGGCTCATACTGGGTGTTCATTTATAATAAACCCCGGTCTGTAACCTGTGCGTATTCAGAAACTTGATAAAACAAATGCTTTGGTTAAGGGCCAATCCTAGTTCAAGGCAAATAAAGTTTCCAAAACATAAGAAAACCCGACTGAAACTTAAATTTTTTTCTTGAATTAGGCCAATAAACCAAAACTTGATCTTTTTAAGTCCACTGAATAGTATGATTATAGCATGAGAAATGACCTCTGAAAACATCACAGCTCGCAGGTATTAAGATGCGATGCACGTAAGCGACGACCAAAACATCATGAAATTTGGGACAAAATGAAATTTTGAAAAAAATTAAATTTGGATGCAAAGCGACTCACTTGACTCCCGTGAACTCAAAAATGTCCTTGCTTCACGTTAAAACCGCGTAAACAGGCCAAAATTCGCATCACTAAATGGTGCACCCTAATTTCCCTATACAAATTAGGCAAAACTTTGAGACCGATTTTCTCATGTACTTCCGAAAAGATCGGAAAACCAAACACCTCAGGTTGAAGCTGAGAATTTTCTCTACAAAACCTGTCTAACTAGCCAATGCAATTTCGACTTTTTTTCAACTACCGTAATCCCAAACAAAAATTATTTTTCAACTACCGTAATCCCTGTGCCGTCATTAACGAAACATTAGGTTTTGCCATAAAAAATTAGTTCCGTGTGGATCATCAGAAAACAAGTATTTTTACTACAAAAATACTAAATTATGATTCGACAGAAAATCCCATCCTATCCGCCCAGTCCAGAAAAAGGGGAGGGGGGTAAAACCGGGTAAGGGGAGAGGAAGGGGGTTTAGAAAAAAAATTTCGCAAAAAAGCCCCGTTTTTTGCTCGTTTTTGCTTAAAAAAATCTTTTATTATGAGGTATGAACATCACATGAACCGGTTTTTACAGGTTTTAACCGAAAAAATTGACCCAGAAAACGTGTTTGTTCGAATAAAAAATTTCACAGCCAAAACTTTTTGAAAAATTAGCTTCAAAATCGAGGTTTTGAAGCCGATTGGCTCAAAAATTTCGGGTCGGGGGGGGGGGAGGCGGTAGGCGATCTGAATTTTTGTCTAGGGGGAGGGGGTAGGCTACACGCCGACCCTGAAAAGTGGGGGGGTAAACGCCCTACCCCCAGCGGCCCACCTCTGATTATTATTATTGGACAGAATCTTATTTTAGTAGTTTTGCAGTATAGTCGATAATGAATTACTGTTCCAAAAAGGTGCGTGAATTCTCGATGGGATGCGTTCAGTTGTCCGACTCGACGTTTGTCCGAATTTGTCCGAAACGCTATTTTAAGGGTTTTGATCAGTTGTCCGAATGGAGTAGTTTTACAAGAGAAGTGTCACGATTAAGTCACCGATTTAAATTGTCGTATTGCTAATAAAAAGTTTATACGAAAAGTTGGTTTCGAAAATTGTTATTGGTAGGGTAGCCCATCATTTCAATTCAAATACCCTTTCATTGTTTGAACGGCTTCGGCTTAGTCATGAACACAGACTGTACCTTAGTAAAGGAGATCGCCTAGTATGAGGCTAAGAGTTAGTTTTCAGTTTAGGCTTAGGCTTAGGCTCTGTATTTGGGATGGGCTTGGGCGCGCAGCGCTCAAGCCTTTGCCAAATAAACAGCCTAAGCCTAAGCCTACACTGAAACCTAAGTTTTATGCCCCCGCCTTGGACCGTTAGCACCGCGCAGCGGAGGTATGATGCCTTATTTTTTCTAGAAAACGATAAAAGGTTTTAAGAGAAACCAATATAATTATTCGTGTAAACAATTTTTATACTTTGTAAACATGCATAACTAAAAAATGGACGCTTGAATTTGTCTCTCTGTGTAAGAAAATTCTAACCACGTATTCGGACAACTGATCAAAACCCCTAAAATAGCGTTTCGGACAAATTCGGACAAACGTCGATTCGGACAACTGAACGACAGCCATTCTCGATAAACATCCTGATGATTTATCGTGCTTTAGCTTGTCGATGAAAAAATGTCAGTCGACCCTAAATTAGTTTTTATTCGCAATTCTGTGATTTGGGCTGTTTTCAGGAAATTTTTTGTGCAAACGAAAGAGAATAATTTTCTCTTTCAATTGGTGTTAACTTTTTAAAAACTGGTCCAGTACAGCTCGAAAACCAAATAGGAGAAACGAACATTTCGTCGAATGCCAGTGCTGCATCGACAGCGGAATTCAGTGTGACACATCAAATTAAAGTTTTTCGCGCGTTTTTCGTGGAACAGTCAGTAATTCATCATCGACTATAAAAATAATTGTTTTCTGATGATCCACACGGAACTAATTTTTGATGGTAAAACCTAATGTTTCGTTTATGACGACACAGGGATTACGGTAGTTGAAAAATAATTTTTGTTTGGGATTACGGTAGTTGAAAAAAAGTCGAAATTGCATTGGCTAGAGTCAGCATCTTGCTAGTAAATACGTGTATATTCGATAATGTGTAGGCGTCTTAGCATGTATATGTTCTATAAGTGATATAAATATGAGTGATCATTGGATTCTTGGGGTCTTTATCCATTTGTAACTGGCAAGCGATATCTAATAAAGTCCACCAGTTGTACACGTCGGCTCGTCATCACCTACCCCGCAAACATACATCCCTCAGAAACTGATTGGCGCTCAAGTCAACTTTGGTTCTCTGAAACGTTTGTTTGTGCGTGCGTGGAAGGAAAACGTGGCAAGGTGTACTTCGTGGCTGGTTTTGACAACTTCGATCTATAAAGAGGTACGACTTTGTGTCTACCAATTGTGCGACTTTGTGTCCACATTTGTTTTCTGTTAGTGTGACTTTGTGTCCACTGTGTGACTTTGTGTCCACCAAAAAACTTGTTTTCTGTTAGTGCGACTTTGTGTCCACTGTGTGACTTTGTGTCCACCAAAAATTTGTGAGACTTTGTGTCCACTCGAAAAATTTATAAGCCACAAGCTCTGAAATACAAACGAAAAATCGCTATGCCAACGACAAATGCAAATGGATATCGTCACAATAATTGCATTGTACTGCGTGAATGTCGTCATTTGTTGAGACATTATATAAGCAATGATGTTCAGATGGCTCTGGATTTGTTCGAGTCAATCACTGAAGTGTGTAGGCTAACACCGGGTGCAGACGGTATTGTTGTGCCACATATAGATGAAGGGTACAGGGATCAGCAAAAGTTGGCCCTCATGTTTGATTATTTGTCTGATGTGTATGATGTTGTTGATGAAATAGAATGGGGTCGTGTAAATCAGGCTAAGTGGAAACAGGCAGACCTCACTAACATCTCGGTACAAAGTTTTGAAACAGCCAAGACTGTAGATAACACTCAGGATTCAACGCACGGTGAAGTTGTAGGTAATGTGTATAATTCGGGTAATGTGTCGATGGGTAGTGGTAATGTTGAACCCACACACAATAATGCCAATATACAACAAGGTTTGGGTAATCCCATAGTGACCAGCCCTCCGATCCGTCCACCGCCTGGACTGGAATACGGTAGTAATGTGCAGCAGTCAGGTAAGCAAGGTGTATGTGTTACACCAGTGGTACATGGTACAGGTTACGGTAATGATAATGGTACACAAGGTGCAACGGATTACGGTAATGTGACACTTGATAACGGTAATGTTTTACATGTAAATGCACAGAATGTAGGCATTCATTTGTTGATTGAGCAGCAACGACAGCAGCAAAAAGACATGGCTCAATTGCAGTTATTCTCGCAGGTTTATGATAAGTTGGATGGCAAGGATGGTGCCAAGTATGAGACATGGTCAGAAGGTGTCAAGAAACGTCTCTTGTTAACACAAGCAGATGAACAGACCGCATTGTCCCATATTAGGACATGTTTAACAGGTAATGCTTTGCGCATGTACGAGTTCGCAGGTGACAACATCAGGTTGAGTTTGCCTGAAACCTGGCGATTTTTGAAGAATCGATTTGGTGACCAGCGTTGTGCTGCAGTCCGTCACAGTACGTTCTATTCGTGTGACCAAAGACCGAACGAGAGTATTCGACAGTACGTGAGTGAACTGGAATCGAGATGTTTCCTGAACAGAGAGACATATGGGTTCGATACGGTTATGATGCAGAAACTGAGTCAGGGTCTCATTTCACCTAAACATAAGGAGATGGCGATCGAGTCATTACTCAAAGAGGGAGAGAATCGCCTGGACGATCTGATTAAGAGTGTTGAGGTTGACGAAAATTCAGCCAAGATACAGAAATGTTTGATGATGGGTACTGTAGGTCATGCGACGACGAAGCATGAAGCCTTTCATCCTGACGGAGTAAAATCTGTGCATGGAATTTTCAACAGCCGAATTCCCGACCGACAGTACAGTCATAGATGGTGTCGTTACTGCAATAACACCTCTCACTATACGAACAAATGTTGGTATGCTGGAAATGCTACCAAAGGCAACAAGTACGGTTACGGTAATCAGGCTAAGGTTAAACATAAACAGACCGTAAGTACGAAACAACAACAGACACGGTTGTATGATAGGGATAAGTTCCGTAAGTGTTACAAGTGTGGTAACAAAGGGCACATTGCGATGAACTGTCCAGTGGATGAGAAACAGGTTAAGATTGATGAGTGTTATGACCATGACGATCAGGTTATGTCGATCATGAACAGCAAACAGACGGTTGATAAAATCCCGTCAAATGGGTATCTGAAACAACATCCGAATAAGTTTCGTGTTGATAAGAAACAGAATGCTAACGTTAAGCATAAGAGTTTGAAGACCAGAAAGGTAGGTGCGCCGTACATTCGTGTCAATGGTGTTACGGTAAAACACAACGAGTACTCCATGGATAGCGGAGCTAATACGAATCTGATTTCGTCGATATTTGCCAAGTCACTAGGTGTGAAAGTATATAAGTGTGACGATCAGATTTCGACATTTAACGGATCGAAGATTTTCAGTAAATTGGCGTGTACGGTTAATGTGTCGATAAAAGGTGGTCGTGATGTTATTGAATGCAACATTGTGGATGACATGAAGTATCAGATTTTGATCGGATTTGACACTATGGAACGTTTGGGCATCTACATGCTGGGTCCAAATGGTGTACGCTACGTGGGCAACAATAGCTATTCGGACCGAGAATCCGAGGTTATGTGCGCCGTTAGAGCGAAGGCTTGTGAAGACCAGTGTGACATCCTACTCTAAACAGAAATTGTAAATTGAAATTGTAAATCTAGTATAGGTATTTTGTTTTCTGATAGAATATGGTTATCGAATAAAAAATTTTAAATAGGGGAGGAATGATCGGACAACAGTGGTAATTGCAAATATTTAGTAATAATGCATCTAAATTAACGTTGTCTTATTCCCTATACAAGGTAGTTTTAATCAGTGTTAGTTATTAAAGATTAGTTTCCATTTGAGTTCAGAAAGTATGAGTTAAATGAGAACACATTAATCCTTATTTTATGCAGATATTTATGGTCAAGACAGGTATGGATCTAACAACATGAGAGCTGGCAACAATCAAGGCTTGTCGTCAACGTATGGTTCTATGGTCTATGAACCTGAACTTGAACATTTAATGACGATTTTATTCTATTTGAACGACACTTCCATCTCATTTTCTATTATTGTAGGGGAAGAGTCAGCATCTTGCTAGTAAATACGTGTATATTCGATAATGTGTAGGCGTCTTAGCATGTATATGTTCTATAAGTGATATAAATATGAGTGATCATTGGATTCTTGGGGTCTTTATCCATTTGTAACTGGCAAGCGATATCTAATAAAGTCCACCAGTTGTACACGTCGGCTCGTCATCACCTCCCCGCAAACATACACCCCTCAGAAACTGATTGGCGCTCCTGGGTGGGCTTTTTTCATGTGGTTATCGACTAAAAATTTAAACAGCTCAGAAACTGATTCTAGTTAGACAGGTTTTGTAGAGAAAATTCTCAGCTTCAACCTGAGGTGTTTGGTTTTCCGATCTTTTCGGAAGTACATGAGAAAATCGGTCTTAAAGTTTTGCCTAATTTGTATAGGGAAATTAGTGTGCACCATTTAGTGATGCGAATTTTGGTCTGTTTACGTGGTTTTAACGTGAAGCAAGGACATTTTTGAGTTCACGGAAGTCAAGTGAGTTGTTTTGTATCCAAATCTAATTTTTTTCAAATTTTCATTTTGGTCCAAATTTTGGCTGACTTTTACGTGCATCGCATCTTAAGCATCTCTGAAACACCTTAGCTGGCTGCTGATATAGCTTGTTCAAGGTAACTTGTTATCAATAAATATTTCTATGGACCCATTATCACTTCTTCAGTGAAACAAACAACTTTCGTATGTTGTTCAAATGTCGTATGAAAAAATTGATGATTTCAGGAAAGTTGAAACGAGCGCCAAAAGCAGATTCAAACTCATATTGCGCGCCAAACCCATTTTGAGTAACAAGAAACCCTGGATAGGCTTTATGCATTCCGAAAAGGTTCGCAACAAATTAAAAAAAACTTCTTTAACTCCGTCAGCGACTTGAGGTTTACAAATATCTGTTCAGTTGATGAGAAATGTAATCGGAGAAGCTGCAAACACACATGATGGAGCTTGAAAAATACGGAAGCACATCCTTGTTTGATAACGCAAAACCCTGGTAAACGATAAGCACACTATAAAACTCGTTTGATATTTAGTCCCCTATATATTGGTAGATCAAATTCATCCAAATGGCTAGCCTGTTCAGTTCCTGATCTTAAAATATTTTTTCTAGTACACAAATAGTAAATAACTTTGGTCAAACTCCTGCGAACGCTGAAATTTTTCATACAACACTGATGAAAACCCCATTGTGGAGACTGATAAGTGACGGAATGAGATTTATTCTAATACGTTGATTGTTTTTTTCAGTTTAAAGGCTTCTTATTGAGCTAGGGAAAGATGAGTTGTGGATACTTTGATTTTATGATCACATCATTCGTATTGTACCAGCATGACCTTAAAAAATTGCCTAAAAACTCCCAAATCAAAGATTGAAATGACATAGGCGGGGTTCTACAAAGACACCCGAAAACACACCATGGTTTAATTAGCTTAATATTCGACATAAATTTTTCTTCTGGATACGCGTACATTTGTGTTTTAGTAGAGTATTTCAACCCGTTGGGGTGATGTCATTTTTGCATTGTCTAAAGGTTTTCAGTAATACCGAGCTGTCTTCGTGAATGAGCTTCGTTTGAAAAAATTTTCAAAAATCAGGTGTGGGTGTAATGACTGGCCTTTTTTTGAGTGCCCAGTCTCAGTCTTTAGTCTTATAGAATCACTGATTTTATTAGAATGTTCCGAATCAGTGTCTATGAAACATCAACTGCTCTTGGTCCGTGTGTGATGATAGACTTGACTGAGTTCGTTAGGCTCAAATCAATCTATTTAGCTATCTCCCAGACTAGCTCTGCCCGTCAAGGTAGGTACCGACGGGGTGGGTCTGTAACCGAGCCCTACTGCCCAGCGACCACTTTACACCTGAGATCGATTTCAGTCCCTAACGACGGAAATCTCACTCCAGTCTTTACAGATCAAACTGGGGTAACGTCCAGCCGTCGATACTCGAGTCCCACTCGGTATCAACTCGAACTCTCCAAAACGATAAGGAGGTTCGGTCTGTACTGTCGGTGCTTAGGCAGTGATACCGTTTTGAGGAATTGAGCTCCCAGAACAGTATTAAAGATCTACAGCTTACTTACTTAGAGAGATGAGTTATTAATTATGTGATTATTTGAAAAGATAATTTATTATTATTTGTTGATATTTGAGAGAATGATATATTTAGTTGAAAAGAGAATAATTATTATTTGTAGATATTTGAGAGAATGAGAATTTAAAGAAAAGAATTAATTACGCGCTTTGAAGGACAAGCTCCACGGGAACTTTCACTTCCATACAACACCAGAGTCCTCGACTCAAACAAACAGACTTTCCGACAACCTCTTCGATTCCGCAACTTCAATTCAGCATAGTATTAAGGGAATAATGTTATGACAAAATGGACGGGTATATATAGCAAAATAGTATCGATAGATTAGAACAGCTTAGACATAGAAAACGTGAAAACAAGAGTAAACAATAGAATGACGTGACCAAGTAGACGGCTTATCTGCTAATAGCGACAGCCACAACAATTTAGCAAGTGAGAACTGACTAGGCGCGCACGTGATATTGAGCGGTGCACGTGTCATCTGGGCTAGCTAGAATGTGTGAATATTTCAAATAAGAAATTTGAATATTTGAATGTTACTTTTGAGGGATAAGCATCTGAAAATACCGCTGTCATTACATGGGTGTTTTCAGCCAAAAAATTATTTAACCATGGATGTTTTAACAAATTTAACTACCGTAACCCTTTTTGGGTTACGGTATTAAGTGCAAAGTGTAAAGGTAATCACAGTTCTAAACTCCAAATAAAATTAAAAATTTTTTTGAATAAATAATATAAAACCGGTAATCGCGACCCGTCGACCGGTCGACGGTGCCCCCTCTTTTAACTATGCCCTTTTGGACTATGGTTTTTTTTTTATACATAGTGTCGTCTGAGTGAGTTGAGGTGAGTTCTAATCGTGAGAGATTGCAAAGGGAGTTCCTGAGTGTGAGAGAGTGAATGAGTTAGTTAGTTAGGTGGTGAGGTGAGTGAGTGATAATTAAGTGATGGAGTGGGTAAGAGAAGAGTGCGTCAGTGAGTGTCGAGTGAGTGAGTCGATGAGTCAGTGAGTCAGTGATTGAGTGAGTGAATGACTTGGAGAGAGAAACTGTTTGAGTGAGTAATGCAGTAGGTAACGGATAAGTGTCTGAGTTAATGGGTGACTTGCTGAGTGAGTGAATTGTGAATAACGAGTGAGCGAGGGAGTCAGTCAAAGGAGGAGTGAGTGAGTTTGTGAGTATATGAGTGAGTGAGCAACGAAGGAGTGAGCGAGCAAGATGTGAGTCAGTCATTCAAGAAGTTAATTTGAGTTTGGATAGGTCAGATTTCATTTAAGAAGTCAAAATTAGTAGTTAAAAAAGTGAATTTTCTTCTTGGCATCTTTGGAATATGGGACCGTTCCCATATTCCAAAGATGCCAAATAGTTAGAAGAGTGAACCCCCGGTCGACCCGTCGACCGAGATCGGTCGACCGGCCATTTGGAGGTTTTTAGGCTGCCTACATAGCTGGATAGGTTTAGAAGGCTAGGCATGAGCATCAAAATTAGGTTTCTGTGTAGGCTTAGGCTTAAGCTTAGGTTTTTGCGATAGGCTCGAGCGCTACGCGCCCGAGCCCATACAAAAACCTAAGCCTAAGCCTACACAGAAACCTAATTTTGATGCTCACACCTGCCAAACTGTTAGTATAGTGCTCCAGAATAACTTTTGTAAACTTAAGTCGGTGCTAGGAACTAAGCCGAAGCCGTACAAACAATATCAAAATTCTGGGTCGACGGGTCGCGATAGCCGTATAAAACATCCCAAGAGATTAATATGCCGGGCGCTCGATCCACGGGTTAGTGTTTACTAAATGTGCTGCATTTTTAAGGCTTTTGAAGCTACTAAATCGATGTTAATAGAGTCCATTTTGCAGGGTACATGGGTGCCCAAACACCGCAGGTTCACCAACCGACGGCCGGTGGCTCTCAGCCAGGTGGTATTGCAACTAGTGCACCTGGTTTGTTCGTTTTTCTAAGTTTCTGAATTTTATTATCTCATAAAACTGGTTAATTGTCATGATAATTGTGTAAAAATTCTTGTTTTTCTCTTAACTGTCTCGAAAAACAGTTTGCGTTTCATCACTAGCGGTTTCAGAAATTAGAATTTGTTTCCTAAGATGTAGATGAAATGATCTGAAAACTGTTTATTATTCCTCTTTGGCGAAATTCTCCCCCATCCCCTTTGGAAGTTTGGCTCGTGCCCTTGTGCCAGTGCGTTTCATAAATACATCGTCTGTCTAATTGTAAACTTTTGTCGCTTCCCTCTTCAAGTGGTTAAGGCGTCGGGTCAGGTGTCGAATCGGGGGCCGAATAGGCAAATACGTATATGCCGATTTGGCATATACGGATCGGCATATACGTATATGCTAGCTGGCATAAACGGATCGGCATAAACGTATATGCCAAAACGTCGTCTGGCATATACGTATATGCCGATCTGTATATGCCAGCGTATCCGTATATGCCGGCGTCCGGCATATATGTTATATTTGCGTTACTATACTAATACTGGACTGATGTTTATTGGTTGCACGGTCGTATATATACAGTTTCAAATGCAATGTAAAAACAATAACAATAACAAGATACTAATCATTTAATTAAAGATCTAATCAAATTTGCTTGGTCTTGAGACTATTTTGCTTTCGTGGTTGGATGGGAGATTTTATCTATAATTGGTTTTGCTGATTACATCTTTTGTTAGATGTTGTTACCTATGCTGCATTTGTTACGTCATTGCTACGTCATATCATAATACTCTTCCCCCCACCAAAAAAAATTTTTCGTTCGTTTTTGAGTCCTCAGTAATTTTTTTTTTCTTTTTTTTTCTAAACAACTTTTGCCATACGAGTTTCCCAACACAATTTTTTTCATTTAGTATTCTGCCCAAGGGTTGTATAAGTAAGGAAGTAATTTGCAAGTGTAAGTATGCAATTGAAATATTGTAGTAAATAAAAATTGGTACATGGTTATAGTATAATGATGAATGTTAAAACGAACATAAATTTTCTTACAGTATGAATAATTCAATAGTAATGCAAAATATAGAGTAATATTCGATGAAATAAAGATGAATTTCGTGAGAACATAATAATAATAATCAATAAAAATCAATCATGAATCGTTAGTGGGATGGTGGTGTGGATTATGATGTAGCTGTGGATGTTGATGATTTGCTGATGAACAATTTTGCTGATGTAGCTGCGGATGTTGATTTTGCTGATGCACACTTTTGCTGCTGTTTTGCCCTTTTTTGCTGCAAATATTATTCGTTATAACAAAGTGAATTGCCTTGTCCATCAGTATCTGCTTCACTACTGTTGCTCTTGTTATCATCACTTTCCTCAAAATTGTTTTCACTTTTGCTATCACTGCTGGTTACTTCACTATGAACATCACTTTTGCTATCACTGCTGTTTTCTTCTGAATCTTTGGTATCCTACTTTGCTATTATGGCATAAAAACTGAATAAATTTGATTTGATTGGAATCGATTGATTACAGGTGCGGCCGATTCACAAGTCGTTCACAGTCAACTGGAGCTGGCCAACGATGCCACCAAGGCCATTAGGGAGATCCGGCGTGCCGTCAAGAACGTGTTCATGTACATATCTAGTGGTTGGATGGTTTTGCTGAATAACCCACTCTTTTATTTAAAAAAATATCATATCATTATAAAAATTTCATCATTATAAAAATATCATTTACTAATTGTCTAATTGTATTTACTACTTACTTAAAAAAAATCTCATTTATATGAGATTCTCATTTATATGAGATTCGAATTGAGGGTCGGATTGACGGACGGCCAAACAGGCAAATGTGGCATATATGCCATATGAAGCATGACATGATGGCATGTATGTCTATATGAAATGGCATATACATACTCTAAGATCAGCCTAGCTCAAATTGTTGATTGTTTTGTTGCCCATACCATTGGCATTATTTATGGCCTATGGGTACTGAGCCAGAGAAAACTGATTGTGATTAATTTCATTAAATTTATGGGGATTTACAGGCGTGCGACAAGTTGAGGAATCAAAGGATGGTGCGGAGAGTGCCACGGCATCGGCCGATTCCAAGCAGAGCGAACGACAGTTTTATGCGAGCATGGTGATCAGATTGCGCGATTTGCAGGAACGACATAGGTGAGGTGTTGTTGTTGTTGGTGAGGTGTTGTTGTTGTTTATGGTGTTGTTGTTGTGATTGTTGTTGTTGTCTTTGTTGTAATGTTGTTGGGTTGTTGTTGTTTTAGTAGTTGTTGTGGAAGTTGTATTGGTGTTGTAGTAAGTTTTTTTGTTTTGAAGTTTGTTGTTGTTAATGAGTTTATCTCCTTCATGAGTTCCGTTCCACTCCGCTCTAATAATTGAGTGACTAACAAACAAAATGACGAATTTGAACGATGAAATTCAATAACGATCGATTATCTTTTTATTGCAGTCAACTGGTCAAGATGGTCGAATTGATGCAGAACTCCCCGTTGGGTCGGCCGCCGGCGGTCAGCGGTACGTTTTTTTGTTTTTTATTTCTAGTATACACTTATTTTAGGGAATACATTCATACACATAAATGAGTACGTGACAATCAGAATGACCCTACAATCAGAGTACCTGAAGCTGAAGCAAACATTAGCTTTGAAGGAAAATTTAGGTACGTATGCACGTCTGGTGGCTGAGTCAAGTCTGGAAGTGGAACATGATGGGGATATGGTTGAGGCAGTCTACGAACATGCTCTCAGGTTGGCAGAAATTTCTTTATTATTTCACTAGGTATTTTTAGATGCATGTTTTTTTGATTCGATTTAAATGACCGGCGCGATGGACGTCGATAAAAATCAAAAAAACTGATGTTTTTTAGTATTTTAAACTTGTGCAAAATCGCATAAAACGTAGTACGGATAACGTGAAAAAAACATAAGCTGAAGAGACCATAATGCAGATTAACATAAGAATTGTTCTGTAATATGATTACAATTGAGAATGACTGGGAAACTTATGAAAAAAGTTGGTGAAAAATAATTTCCTGTTCTCAGGAGTTTCAGGCAGTTCAGAAACTTGTGAAACCTGAATTAACGAAGCCTGGCGACGGAGTCATCGGGGATGAGCATCGGTTTTCTAATGATAAATAATCGTTTTTTAGAACAGCTGCCAAAAGCGAAGGTCTGTTCGAATCCGTGTACCACGCGACCATGGCCATTCAACAGCAACAGTTGTCTTACTTCTTTACGACCACCTCCAACCAACTGATGCGCAACGCCTCATACTTTCTGCCGTCCAAACAGCCGCCTGAGATCAGGTTGATTCAGGGAAAAGTGAATTGTGTGGGGCGAGCTCTATTCTTGTTCTAATTAGCTTAAATCGTATACCTACATCTGATATATCTAAAATCTCTCATCTTTTCATAGTTGAAACGTGTTTTACTCCAGTTACTGCAGTGGGTAGCGGTTCAGTTCTAACTAAGGCATGTGGAGTTAAGATGATATTTTATTCAAGTCGATATTTTATGAATTTATAGTTTCAGTAAACCACTCACCTTCTTTTGATTTTCAGTCTGAAGAACGTCCGCCAGCTTTTCTATCCACAGCACCAGTTTCTTCGGCTGGAACAGATCGTTGAGCAACAGTCTTCCATTCTGTTTCTGGTTGGTCTTTTCGATTTTTTTGTCAGTGTTGTTGTTGTTGTTGATGTTGCTATTGTTGTTGTTGTTGTTCATGTTGTTGTTGTTGTTGTTCATGTTATTATTGATGTTGTTATTGTTGTTGTTGTTCATGTTGTTGTTGTTATTGTCAATGTTGTTGTTGTTGTTTTGTTTCTCGCTCTTGTTTCTATGATTGTTGTTGTAGAATTACCCCTTACCTTAAGTGAAGTAAAAACTTTTTATCACAATAGCTCTCGGTGTTTGTGCAAATCCCGGCTGATCAACTGGCGCTGCAACAACAACAGCAGCAGCAACACTCGCAGGCCGTGCTCATGCGTTGCGCGCTGCTCGTAAAGCGCAACACACTCGCACCCTTGTGGTTCATGGCCAAAGGACCGCATGAGTCGTTCTTTGATATTCACGGACATGTTGGTGTGATTTCAGCTTTTAAATGTTCACTCACTCACTGACGGACGGACGAGGAAACCCGGATGGGAGGGGAATTTCTTCAAAGAAAGGGGAATCATCAGTTTTCAAGCCTATTTACCTACACTTTAAGAAACAAGTTTTACTTTTTGTAGACGCCAAAGTGGGGGTAATTCCAATTTCCATCTTTTCTCGTCAGCTTGTGCACTCACTCACTTACTGATCGGTGAATCGGCAGTAGTCGGCTTAGCAAATCGGTGCAGTTTTACAATCTGCCACCCATAAAACGATTTGTAGATGTAAAAAAGGACGAAAAATTGTAAGCATGATTTTATTTTTAACAAGTATGCAAATAAAAATCGAGAAAATCTTGCAGGTGGATCTGGCCACTGAATCGTCATTCCTGGTGTTCCGTCGTCTCTCGCTGTGCATGAACGCGACGATACTCACCATCTTCTCCATCGACTACCAGCCGGATGATAACGAAACGAAATTCTGGAAACTCTTCACCAACTTTCTCTCCACGTTGAATCTGCATTCACAATTATTCACCAAACCCTGTAAATTGTGTGATAGAAGTATCAAGGACTTACTGCCGCCACTGATGTGGAATCGCAAGATTGGATTCATTCATGAATCGTGCAAACAATTGAAGGAGTGATTAATTTTTTAGTTTTTGTATTGAGTTTTCATAATTATTGATTATGTTTATCAGCTTTCTCTTCACTTGAAATCTGGTAATCTGCAAGTATTTTCCTGATTTGAGCATAAATCGTGAAAAAAAGATGAAAAGTGGTTGACCCTTTTTGGGTTGTATGTCGTTATTGAAATATCAGTTCACGGGTTCTGCATTGTGTTATGTACTGTTTTTTGTTCTACTTTATCAATTCAATAACGACTGCCATGTGTGAACTATAACTGTAAAACTGTTTATTGTTTGTGTATCAAATTTTTGTGCATAAACCGGTGAAAATGAAATGTATAACACACGAAGCAATGTTTAGTCGAATGTGCATATACTAGTAGTACGTCAAATATAAAGACGTCGGTCCAAGCGGCCGTATCTCACACCGGATATCTGTTTGTTGTTCCGCTACTGATTCCTTTTAATACCGAGCCCAACCTGAAAGGTTGCTGTCTTCGTCAGTGTTTCTAGAAATTCACTGAAGTTTGGAGTGGAGATTTTGTGGTAATTCTGAGACTTCTATGCAATACTTTTATTTTTTATCTTTTTTATAAATTTTTTTATTTTACAATAATTAAGTTTTGTATATTTAATGATATTTTTTCTAGATAACCGAATATGACGTCGATCATCAAGCTCGAGGCCATATCGGGTGCGATGGACGACGGCCCGCTCTGCTACTTGCTGCAGGTTCTAACTTTTTAGTGTTCTTAATTTATTAAAAGTTTAACTCTTCTAGTTCTAGCCAACCTTTTTCTGTAGTAAAACTTCTCCCTACATGTACATGCACAGACAGTTATGAGATCAGTGCGAAAATACATCATGTCAAACTTCAATGAAAACGTTTTTCCATAATTGTCGAATAATTTGATTTACGATGAAAGTACGTACTTGAGTAAAACTGTCTACTCGGATGAATAAGTGATTTGGGGGTTTGCGCCGGGTTATATACATTAATTGAAATCTTGAACAACATCAACTTAACCCTTTTTTATGCCAGATACCAAATCACAAATATGGGAAAATAATGCTCACCCTAATGCGGAAAGTTTATATTATACCACATTATAAACATAATTGTTATTTTCCAGGTGGATGAGTTTCACTTTCTGCTGAACTGCGGTTGGGATGAGCGGTTCGACATGTCGTATATGGAGGTACTGAAACGACGATTACCTCAAATCGATGCCGTATTGCTGACGTACGCCGATGTGCCGCATTGCGGTGCCCTGCCGTATCTGGTTGGGAAATGCGGTCTCAGCTGCCCGATTTATGCCACGGTTGGTCGCTTACCTCATCAAGTGGTCAAGACTCCGGCCTCGCTCGCCGACGTTTCTGGTTCGAGGCCCGGGTTGAGACAGCGCATTCAAGAACGTTGTTGATGACCAGTGACTGTCATTGTAAATCGGATGACCGTTGGTTCACTATTGTGACTTGCAGGGGTGGGCCGGGTTTTTTGGCGTTTTGCAGGGGGTGGGGGGGGGGTAGCCGACCGAAAACCCCGTCCTACCCGCCCTGTCCGAAAACTAGGGGGTTAAGGTCGGGTAAGGGGGGGGTAGGAAAAAAAATTTCGCAAAAAAGCTTCGTTTTTGCTAAAAAAATCTTCTATTATAGGGTATAAACATCACATGTACCGGTTTTTTCAGGTTTTAACCAATAAAATTGACCCAGAAAACGTGTTTGTTCAAAAAAATTCTCACAGCCAAAAATTTTTGAAAAATGAGCCTCAAAATCGAGGTTTTGAGGCCGATTTTCTCAAAAATTTCGAGAAGGGGGGTGGAGGGGGTACGCGACCTAAATTTTTGTCCATGGGGGAGGGGTAGGCTACCCGCCGACCCTGAAAAGTGGGGGGGGGGTAACCCACCCCACCCCCCCTTCCCAGCGGCCCACCCCTGGTGACTTGGTATCCTACTTGGCTGTTATGGCATATAACAACTGAATAAATTAGATTTTGATTTGGTTGGACTCACTGACAGATGAGTTATTTCTTCAAAGGGAGGGGAATTTCGTCTCCATGACCTTTATCTACCAGCCGAGCCGCACAAAATTTATTTCTTCGTTGTGTTGTCAATTGTTCGGTTTCGTTTCGTCGTGTTTAGTAACATTATTTCCTAACCCCCAAATCAACTAAAATACTTGATACCACTTTTAAATACCGAAACAGTTGACTAAACTTGCGTTTCTTTACTTAATGTTAATACAGTGCAAAAATTTGCATTTACATATTTGGAAAAGTTTATCATAATTGATTATAATGTGATTTGCAGATCCCCGTGTACAAAATGGGTCAGATGTTTCTGTACGACTGGTATCTATCGCATCACAACGTGGAAGAGTTCACCACGTTCTCGCTCGATCACATCGACAGCGCCTTCGACAAAGTACAACAGCTCAAGTACAATCAGCAGGTTGGATATTTTCACTGGAACTTTTTCGTTGCTGAAGCCATCAAACCAAGGCACACTAATGCCGAATCGGAATGGTGTTTTGTAATGATAGGAGAAGATGAAAAACTAACTGGCAATGGCAGAAACCCCAGAGCAACGCGTCTGTATGTACTGTCAGGGGATCCCAGGACCTCCCTAAACATTAGACTAGACGGGCGTCAAAGGATGATTGCGTGAAGCATTAATATGCTGGATTTTTGCTTCAGTACTCGAATTTGATGGCGTGAAACTGATTTCCAAAAGTCATATAGAATAGATTCACTTCCCCGTTAGGCGAAAAGTTTTTGACGCACAGTTTTAATTCATATCTGCTTTTGGTTCACTCATTCAGTCACTCCTCACTCGCTCACTCACTCCACTCACTCGCTCACTCACACACTCACTCCTTCACATTCCCTTACTCACTAACCCACTCATTTATTCCAGGTGTCCCTGAAAGGCAAAGGCCATGGTCTGCAGATCACACCAGTACCGGCGGGTCACATGATCGGCGGCACCATCTGGCGTATAACCAAGATGGGTGAGGAGGAGATCGTATATGCCGTCGACTTTAACCATAAAAAGGAGCGCCATCTCAACGGGTTGGTTAGAAAAAGGGCGATTATTGAAGAAATCATTTGTTATCTAATACTACCGGTTAATTAAGGACATGATAACTAAATAAATGAATGTTTTTTAAATGAAAATCAACATTTTATATTTTAGCTGCACATTCGAGGGCATCAGCCGGCCCAATCTCCTCATCACTGATTCGAATACAGCCGATGTGGCGCAGGTTAACTATTAAAATTATATTCAAATATCACGTAAAAGATATTCAAGAGTTCGTCGCATAAATTTCTTGATTCGCTTACATAGTGGTTTTTTCTAATAAACTGAATTTTTTCAAAAAATTTGTTACGTGGCGTGACGACGCGTTGTTTTGATGTAATTTTTAATTTGGTATTTTAAGTATTGATTCGTGCTTAATTTGTTATCTGTCGATTGTAGGCGCGTCGGAAACAGCGCGATGAACAACTGGTGACGAATATTCTGTCGACGCTGCGATCGGGTGGTGATGTGCTGATCGTGGTGGATACGGCCGGTAGAGTGCTCGAATTGGCCAATTTATTGGATCAGGTCGGTCACTAGCGGACTAGAAGGGGAAGGAAAAGTGGAATTCCCCCCTCTTTTGAGATTTCAAAAAGTCGAGTTCGTTCCCTAATGTGTAGGTAAAAAGGCTAAAAACTGTTAATTCTCCCACTTTGACGAAATTCTCCTCCCATTGGAGGATCAGCTCGTCCGCCAGTTAGGTCGGTATAGCATTCACACGTGATTTGGAGACTAAATTTAAATGCGCGCCTTTTTCTCGAATTGGTTGGATCAGGTGGTCGGGTCGGTATTACCAAACTTATCCAGACCTGAATGCTGTTGGAGTTGTGTCTTATTTGCTAGTGGTCGTTAAAGGATATGCCGTTGAACATATGATGGAATGACTTGGCATGCACTTGGTTCCATTCCATGATATGCCTTATGGCAAGCACCATTCGTGATTGGGACCCGGCAAAATCTTGATCCGAGTGAGGAACCCAACAAGAAAAAAATTTTAAATGTTTTTTTTGTTTCCAGATTTGGCACAACACGGACGCGGGTCTGATCACGTACAATCTGGTGATGATGTCAAATACGGCCTACAACGTGGTCGAGTTTGCCAAGTCGCAACTGGAGTGGATGTGCGACAAAATCAGTCGGGCGTTCGAGGAGGCCAACACGAATCCGTTTCAGTTTCGCCATCTGCAGCTTTGCCATTCCCTCGCTGAATTGGGCAGAATACGATCGCCCAAGGTCAGGTTTCGGGGGGGGGGGGGGTGCACGTGGACGAGGGAGAAAAGAAAGAGTGGAATTCCTCTCCTTCTCGACGACAGTTCCAAACAAAATAGAATCTGTTCCTTAAGGTGTAGGTGAAATGGCTATAAAACTGTTAATTATCACACCTCTTCGAAAAAGCCCTTGTTTCGACGGTGATGGATGGTATTTGAAATTTTTTTGCTCATATGATCATATTCAGAAGATCATCTAATTAAACTGTTTAATTTGTTATTGATTTACACAGAATGCCCATATCTTATTGAATTTTCTATTTGCAGGTGATTCTTGCTAGTCAGCCCGACATGGAATGCGGTTTCTCACGCGAGATCTTCTTGGAGTGTTCTACGGACCCGAAAAACTCAATCATCATAACCGGTCGAACTCATGTGAGTGGATGTGTTTTCATAAATCCCTGCTCAAATTAGTTTCTCCATGATTATTTTCTTCAACTCCTCGAGACGCCTGGATTGGTGGGACTCAGCCTAAGTCCAATTCTGGGAAAAGTACGAGATGAAATTAGAGAAAAAATACTTTTATGTAAGAGAATAACGTGTTCTTTGAAAGTAGAGAAACAATGTTTCGTTGAACGTAATGTTTCAGGTTCGATCGCTGGCCGCCAAGCTGATTCGAATGGCGACCGGTGGCAAAGAAGTGTCACGGCACCTGACACTCGAGATCAAGCGAAGGATTCGACTGGAGGGTGCCGAGTTGGATGCGTACTGGCAGAAGAAGAAGACGGAACAGCATGAGGCGGCCAGGATACGGTGAGTGAGTGAGTGAGTGAGTGAGTGAGTGAGTCGTGAGTGAATCAGTGGATGAGTTAGTGAGTGAGTGAGTAAGTGCGTAAAACACTTCAGGCTAGAAAGTCAACGTCGATCAACTCGTGTCGAAGCCGCCGAATCTTCGGATGATTCAGATGTGGAGGAGCTGGAAGCTACAGCCGGTGCTGCCAGTGTTGGTTGTTTTTGTTGTTGTTGTTGTTGTTATTGTTGTAGTTGTTGTTGTTGTTGTTGTTGTTGTTGTTGTTGTTGTTGTTATTGTTGTTGCTGTCGTGTTTTTTGGTTTTGTTGTTATTTTTACTATTTCCTCCACCATCCTTCAGGCGCACCCCTACGACATCATCTACAAGTTTGAACAGCAGCAGCGTTCTTCCTTCTTCAAACAGTCGAAACGGGTTTTCCCCACGTATCCATTCGTTGAACAGAAGGCCAAGTGGGATGATTACGGTGAGATCATCAAGCCCGAGGACTACATGCTTGCCGATTCCTTGATAGGTGGGTGGTTTCAGTAACTGATATTTGAATTTGAATTTCAATTTTCTCTCTCAATTACATGTTTTTTAGATGGCCGCCAGACTAGACTAAACAGATGGATTATCGCATTCACCTCGCATATTACTGCAGCTAATCACTCACTCTCAACAGTATTCATGGACTCACTCACTCACTCACTCATTCACTCACTCACTCACTCACTCATTGACTATTTCATTAACTCACTCACGCACACATGTATTGACGCATTGACTCACTCACTCACTCACCCACTCACTCACTCACTCATTGACTACTTCATTAACTCACTCACGCACACATGCATTGACTCACTCACTCACTCACTCACTCACTCACTCTTTGACTCATTGACTCGCTCACTCAATCACTCACTCACTCAATCCCTCACATTACAGGTCAAAACCACGCCATCGACCTCAAGCGCGTCAACGACCAGATCGAAGTGGAGGATGCCCAATCGGGCGTGAGCACGGAGGTGCCGAGCAAGTGCATCCAGAGCATTACCAAGCTGGAGGTGTTGTGTCAGGTTGGGGATAGTTGTTGTTGTTGTTGTTGTTGGAGTGAATGTGGATGGTTACTGAAATATATTTTTTCGATTTGAAGAATGAAGTTCAGTTAATGCTCACATAATTGGTAATTTTTATAATAATTAATGCATAATTATTCCAGTTGGCCTACATCGACTTCGAGGGTGTGTCGGACGGTGAGTCGGTACGTCGGCTGATCGGACAGATTAAACCCAAACAGCTGATCGTGGTCGGTGGGCCATCGTCATCCACAACCAATATGGTAAACTACTGCAAACAGAACGGTTGGGATAGTTCTGAGTTATTGTGTAGCCTCCTCAGCAGTTAAGTGCTCAAGTTGTCGTTCTGACTACTATTATCATTTTTGGACGGACCATTGTGTGGCTAAGAATTAAAGTTATAGTGAGCATTGTTATTATAACTTTTGTAAACACAGTTGTTAGGATTATATTCACCAGGTCCGCCTCTTTTTCTCGGATCACTGGTTTCTTTTTTCAGATTCCATGGGTTTGAATTATTAGTCAGAAGTATTGAAAATCAGTAAGATTTCAGAGTCCGCTGTATCTCATATTTGTGTCTTTGTTTTAGGTATCGCGTCCGGTCGTATCTTTGCACCGAAGGTGGGCGATATTGTGGATGCCACGATTGAATCCCACATTTATCAGGTAAAAATGTGATCTAGCAGTTGTAGTCTTGGGTGTTCATTTTTTTTACTGAGAATTATTTATTCCTAAAAACAATAATGAATTGCCCTTATCACTAGATTAGACAGACAGGTGTTTATTATGGCATTAATACTGGGCCGGGAAATTTTGAAACTGATCATTAGTTTCATTAGCTTATAACCTCTTATTGTTTTTGTTTGTAAGGCTCAAAGTCACTGGGGTAAATTAGGTGCGATCAAAAGCAGTCTTCCATTCATCCTCGTACACGTACAAATAAATAGCCAAAAATTGTTCAGGTCACCTTAACGGATCAGCTGATGTCGCAGCTCGTCTTCCAACGGGTCAAGGACGCCGAGTTGAGCTGGCTCGATGCCAAACTGGTCGTCCGAACCAACATCACGGATGAATCGGTGAGAAATGATATCAAATTTAATTCATGGTTTTCTTTTATGTGGTATTGATGGAGAAACTTGATTGGTGTTGCGCCTTGTTCCTTCATTTTTGTGGATGCGAAAAGGTGCAAAACGCCCCTTAACTTTAACCAGTGTGTTTATGTGAATTGTTCCAAAACTGATATGTCATCTCAAACTGCCATAACACTGATCCGTCCATATATCTGAGCTGTATCTTTCCAGGGTGCTGGTGTGTTTCGCGGTGCCTCTCCCACGTTGGACGACGACGATGCAGACCAAATGGACACATCAGAAAATCCGGACACCGCGGGCACGACCACTAAAACTCAGCTGTGCCTGGACGTATTACCGGCCAATGCCATTCCGTCACATCAGGCCGTCTTCGTTAACGATCCGAAATTATCCGACTTGAAGCAATTATTACGGCAACACGGCTATCAACCGGAATTCTCGGCCGGTATTTTGTACGTGAACAATGTGATTTCGGTGAAGAAGACGGAGGCTGGAAGTTTCCAAGTGGAGGGCACCGTATGCGATCTGTACTATCGGATACGGCAGCTGATCTATGAACAGTATGCTATTGTTTGATGCGGATTATATAGGATTTCGTGTATTTTTCTGAAACTTTGGGCGCGCAGTTTGAATTCGAATCTGCTGTTGGCGCGCGTTTGAGTTTATTAATAACGTCATTTCGATGAAGGGGGGGGGGGGGGGGGGGTGAAATGTCGGAAGTTTTTGCAAATAAGTGAAATATTTTTGAAACACATTTCGGCGCTAGAATAGAAGATGTGACAGATAAAAACTGGAGAGTGAAAACCAAAATGATTTCCCCCGCCGAAATGTGATTGAAAAAATTTGCACAAAGTCGCTATAATTTTTTACTCGCCCTATAGTCGACTATGAAAAACTTTCCGAAATTGCGAGGAATTTTATCTACCAACCGCACAAAAGTATATCTGCGTCGAATTTTTGGTTAAATTTGTGATTGTGATCTCCGGGTGAAACATCAGTTGTCGTCAAATGGAAATGAATTTTATTTTCCTTTACCTGTCATGAAATGTTTCATGTGCGAATATGTATTTTATTGCTCATTTCACATAAATACTATGTTGTTGTTGTGTTTGTAATTTGATACGTTACGTTTGCTTAAGCCATTATACATTTGCGTTGTTATTATTATTCGGCAAATTACTGCGGAGTGAAAACGACACTAGTCCGGTGTTTATTAAAAATAACCATGAAAAGTTTTCTGTTCTCTGATAGAGTATGAAAAAAAGTTTGTTGGTCCTTGCTAACCTATTTGTTGTCTAAATTTTTGTGTTCATTAAAAACTCTTCCAAGTAAATTTTTGTGTTCATTAAAAACTCTTCCAAGTTTTTGCTCCGTGGTAGTTCTAGTCGGACTATAATTCTGAAATAAACCAGTCAACACAACTTCTTTGGCAGTCATTCGGTTATTTCTGTTTGCTTGCAGTATTCACACAGAATCTGACCAATAATTACTTCATGAATATTGATCAGTTTCATCCATGTTTAACAAATTATTATATTTATCTATATTTTCGACTTTACCTGAATCTCTGGTATAACATTAGCACACAATACGATTCACAAAAATATTTTGCCAACCAAACCAACTTGCACTTAATTCGATTGTCGTCTCATGTAGATTATCAACCCTGTTCCATGCGTTGTCTCACTCACGTTGGATATGGGTAATATATAGGATGTGACATCTAATATTAAGCCGGGATAACTGTTTTGCTTGCTGCTTCACATTGAAAATCATTTAAAAATTTCCCCGCAGACTTCAAAAAATATAAAATGTTCCCCGTTCCTTCCTTAGAACATACTTACAAGCAAAACAGTTTGCCTGACTTAATATTAGCTGTCATCATAAATGGAATATTTTTTTCTTTACTCATTGGCTAGTGAATCCGGTGATGCGAAATGCTCTTCGCACTGGCGGACGAGCCAAACCTCCAAAGGGGGGGGGGGGGGGGATTTCGTCAAAGAGGGGGAAGTAACAGAAATCAGGCTGTTTTGCCTACGCCTTGAGGAACAAACTCTACTTTTTCTAATCTCCGAAGAGGGGGGATTCCATTTTCCCACCCCTTCTCGTCCGTCAGTGGCTTTACGGAAATGCCTTATTTATGGGTAGTTTTTATACAAGAATTTGGTGGTGGTAATTCCTCAGTGATGTGGTTTGTCTCCTGTCTGAAGTCTCATCCGTTTCCATATGGTTCAGGGTTGGGTGGAAGAAATAAATGCATTTGACGCACTGTCGCTTGCTTCTTGATACGCAAGTACCGCTACTTCGAAGAAAATACCTTTGCTTACTGACGGGCAGTGGATTACTGCAGGATTACAAAAGTGCCAAGACCAATGATAGATTCAATGCATTTGCGAAAAGAGCCCGTCATTTCTGTTAGTCATGCGAAATGAAGATTAGTTTTCGGTGTTGTTGTACATACCTTGGTGACTTTTTGTGTGCGACGTAAGTCTGAACATACTGCAGTTGCAAGGCCAGGCGAACCGCACTCATGAGCGTACTGTAATCTCTATAAAACGCGATGCGTGGCGCACCGCTCGAAGGCAGTGTTGGAGCGGGAATAGCATAATATGCATGCAGTTTTAGCAAATTTTATATAAAAAATTCATTTTTTGAAATGGTTCAAACATTGACTCTAGTTGCGAATGCAAAGATATCAGACTGCGCATTGCATAGGTGCTACGCGCCGCAGCCGTACTTTAGTATGTTTCTGCCTTTAACACGTAACGTTCTTCTGTTTTGCTGCGCATAAAATTAAACTTGTTTTCTCGCGTATAATGCTTTGTTTTGTTCATGTAAATATAATGCTGACTATAATTTGTCTAAGACTAAATTAGATTAATCTACTTACCTCAATCAGCTCGCAAGCCTGTCTGGTTTAATCATGTGTTTGTAGTTTTTGTTGGCATGATGACGCACGCATTTGTTCTGTTCACTATCGAATAACATTGGTTGTCGCTGTGAGTTTTTTTTTCTTATTCTTTGTGCACTACGACTAAAAACGTTGCGAATTCCTCGGGTATTCCAAAGTGTTCCATTAATATTGCTGGGTCTCTAAACATACTCCGAATGCGATGCGTACCGCACCTGTGCGCAGTCTGATCAAGTAGTACTGTAGAAGACTGCACCCGAATGCCTCATATCCAACGTTTACGTCTAATTTAAATTCAAGTGTAAAATAAGAACTATATAACATTTTCGTGCTTTGTAAGACAATAACCGCTACCCAGTCTGGTCTTTCATACTAAAGGGGCTCTCCATGGTTGCGATGCGCGCCTCGCATCCGTTTTCTGTTTGCATCGTTATAAAACATGAAATCTTTTGGTTCTGGAAAATCCCAAAACCTTCTGGAACGCTCATAGAACCTGCCAGTAATTGTGACAATCGATTTCAGCGACAACCAATCATCCACTCTTCGCCAAACTGTTGCCACCGACGAGCAGTGCCGCGAATCTGCTGGGTTTGGCCGTGGGTAGACGTGATCGTATGATACTTAGGGTATTCGGACGACGATACTACGTTGATCGACCCATGATGTTCTATTGTGCCGGTTAGGGATTTATTCTAATGCTAATCGATTAGAGGTTATATTCGTGCTTGATTGCTATACCTTAACCAGGGATTTCTGTTACTCGGAAACTTTATGGCGCGTGGAACATTATTTTCTCCGAAATACTTGAAGTCATTATTAGATGAAATGAAGATGTCGTCGACTACATGTCACTTGGAGATGCACTGCTGAATTATCTAAAAATGCTCGGACATGGATGATGTGTGCTGAGCTGAGTGTTGCGCTATTTTATTTGACTCGTTGTTTCTTGTGATCAGTTTATGTTTACTCTAATATCTTGAAATATTTTTTGTTTTTCCTATCAAAAGTCTTTTTGATTGAGACTGGTAATTTTTTTTCAACATGCCGAGAAACTGCTTGAATAAACGGGTTTTTTTTATCTTCCATAATGTCTGGTTTACAACGTAGTAACTTGGTTATGATTGAAATTGACCGGGCTCCACTGATAAACAGTTGTTTCGGTTTTGGACTGACTCCTGAACTGATTTTGATGATAAGCAGAATGGGAAGCCATTGAGTCTGTGTATGAATGAATTGATGATGTTAGGTTTCAGCTTATGTGACATATCAATTTCAAACCATGTTCTTTCGGTGTAGAGTCTAGTCGTTCTGTTAGCATGTACTTGAATTCGGCACATCATTCAGACGCAGCTGTCAAAAAAATAGTTTGACCGCGTCGAGTTCTGTAGTGTAGGTCTCATTTTAGTGACATACATTGGGAATGGCGCCCGTTCAAAATTTTGAAAATGAACATTGTTTCACATAACATTTGGATAACATACGAACGTTGAGCCGACTTCATTGTATGTATATGTGTTATGGGTTTAGAAAAACTACTTTGTTTACAAGATATATTGAACACGCTTTATGTATATTGCTTGCTGCACTCGGCTCAACGCGCAGGCTCGCTTTTGTGAAAAAAAAAAATGCACGCAGCTGCAATTCAGTATGCGTTCTGGTCTGCTGCCAGGCAGCCCAGTTCGTAGCCTAGTTCTATGTTTACCCGGTGTTTCAACGTTAGTTCCAATAATAAAGATGAAAACAAAGTCAGCAAATAAGTGAGGTTAATATGGTAGAAGAAAAGTTATGTATGTACATAAAGAGTAAACTGTCTAACTTATATTGAGTAAAAAGTTGATACACTTATCGATGTTTAATTATGTGTGTAATTTTTTATAGTTTAACCTGAACAAATGCTGATCATGTTACAATTTCATGGATAGTTGTAGTTAATATATCCGTTGTGGTATTTGTTTTGAAATATAATGTTTTTGCTTTTGACTAGATGCCTGCCCACTGCATACAATTACTCATCAGTTAAACTATCAGTCTAAGCCTAACATGCATAAAAATAAGTTTTAAAATTCTGGTTCATATAAAACTCATTGTATCTAGCCGGCCTATTGTTGCTTAAAAGTTTCAGATTTAGGTTCGTCATATTGTTGTAGTTGATTCAAGCGCGTTTGAAAAAAAATTATTAGCTTCATCTTCATGGATAGTTCAGTTGGTCGATTTGCTGACTAAAGTGAAAACTCGTTAATCATGCGCACTCGGACTATATAATGATTGCCCTGGCTATATTATATGTCGGACGGTATATAAATATTCATTTTATTTTACTATAATGTACTACAGATGGATAATATACACTACCGAAATTGAAGTTCGTTCGTTTACTCTGGAGATATTCAAACGCCAGTGACTCTCTATTATCTTGATTACCGAACGTAAGATAATAAAATTTTACAGAAAGAAAATTCTAGGCATCAGCACGACAGCCAGCGCACTCGTCCTGCTGCTGGTCCACTACGCCATGGCGAATACGCAGAAGCACGTGGTTGTCGTTGGTGGAGGACTGGCTGGATTGTCCGCTGCTCTTGAGGCCGTAGAGGCCGGTGCTAATGTTGGTAAATTTTTTAGATGGCTTATTTAATAATTAGCGAAATTGTTATAGTAGTAGTAGTTGTTGTTTCTGTGCTGTCCTAGAACGAATAGTTGTTTTTATACTTATATTTTGTAAAGTAAATTTTGTAAAGTTCTCACAAAACTATTTTAAGAAACTTATAAATATGTTCTGAATTTCACAGGTTACGATATTTGACGGTGAAGCCAACCTGGGCGGCAACAGCGCTAAGGCATCCAGTGGCATGAATGGATGCGATACTAAAGTACAACAGCGGATGGGCATTAAGGACAGTTTTGATCGGTGCTATTCTGATACGATGAAAGCGGGTGAGTGAGTGAGGGCGTTAGTGAGTGAGTGAGTAAATGAGTGAGTGAGTAAGTGAAAGGTGAATGAGTGAGTGAGTGAGTGACTGAGTGAGTGACTGAGTGAGTGAGTGAGTGAGTGAGGGAGTGAGTGAGTGAGTGAGTGAGTGAGTGAGTGAGTGAGTGAGTGAGTGAGTGAGTGAGTGAGTGAGTGAGTGAGTGAGTGAGTGAGTGAGTGAGTGAGTGAGTGAGTGAGTGAGTGAGTGAATGAGTGAGTGAGTGAGTGAGTGAGTGAGTGAGTGAGTGAGTGAGTGAGTGAGGTGATGAGTGAGTGAGTGAGTCAGTGAGAAGATTTATAGGTGACAATCATAACGACGGTGATCTGGTCGACCTGCTGGTTCACGATAGTCGAGGTGCCGTGGAATGGCTGACCGAGATGGGCGTTAATCTGGATGACGTGAATCTGTGTGGTGGACACTCGGTGGCCAGAACACACTGGTTGGTCGATGGTCTGGTGCTTTCATGGAATCCACGTCATGCTTTCCTAAAGGGAGAGGAATGTTTCCAGAGAGGGGGGATTGGCGAAATTTATGCCATTTCAACTTCACCTTGGGAACAAATTGCACTCTTTAAACTCGCCAAAGAAGGGGGAATTTCATTTTTCCCATGACGTGAGGTGAGGGATAAAGCGCTTTAGTAATTTTCCTTCTATCCCCAGAAGACGGTTCGTCATTCAAGCCTCAGAGTTTCGTTTCTTCTCCAAACTGTGGATTTGATTCATCATCATTTGTTATCGTATGTGTGCATTTCAGGGTTACTCTCTGTCTTAACCGTTCTTTTTAGGAATCTTAACTGTATCAAAAAATTTACTTATGTACCGTTATGTTGTTGATTTTCAAGGCTTCGACCGTGCATGTTTTTTTCAGGATTCCCTCACCAAAAGAGGGCAAGCCTCTACCGGTCGGTTTTGGTATCATCAGCACACTTAAGAAGCGACTGGAGTCCGTCGCCAAAGCTTTTGAAGACCGTGGATACGATCAGAAAATAACGTTGGTTGTCGGTGTTGTTGTTGATGTTGTTGCTGCTGTTGCTGTTGTTGTTGTTGTTGCTGCTGTTGTTGTTTTTTGTTGTTGTTGTTGTTGCTTTCTTTAACTGAATTGGTGATGTTTTTTTAAGTTGCTCTCGTGTTGTTGTTTGAACGATATTCATTTGGGGATAGTAGCTGTTGGTAGTCTTGTTTTGTAAGTCTCCCTTTCAATTTCATAGGCAATGTTTGGAACCTTCAGAATTGCCAACAAGTCTCCGGTGACGTCATTGGAGGTGGATGAGAAGACGGGCCGTGTCACCGGTGTCAACGTTCAATTGGCATCACTGCCCGGCGAGGACACGTTTGTGGCCGGTTTGTATATATTTTACATTAAGTATGTTTTTCCTAATTGAATTATCTTTGTCTAACTGAATTACACACGCTGTATTTCGTCTAACTGTATTTTGTTAATTCACACTGACCAGAGTGGCCTTTTTGTGCCCTCTTGTCAGTATATTATACACTGAATAAACGACGACTTGACTTGACTAGAGTGCGCTCCGTTTACATCCTTGTCTTTCAGACTGTCAAATAAAAACTAATTAGAATGAACATCATTACTGCGCACACTTTGAATATGTTTATTTATGTTTGTATTTTTATATTTGACGATTTCATGAGAAACTAAAGATTGTGTAAAACATCATTACATGATTGACATTATTTTAATTATGTTTATATCAGTTTTGGCCATTGAAAATTACCGTGAACATATTTCAGATCATTTCATATACTCGTTATTCTTGTTCTTGTCTATTAGTGTGCAGAGGAACAATTCTACGTACCCCATCCAATACACAGGAGGGCTGAAACATCTAGTTCAACCAAATGTTTCAGCCCTGTGTATTGGATAGGTTACGTAGAATTGTTCCTCTGCAAGCAAATAGACAAGAATAAGAATAACGAATATATATTTTTTCACTTATTTCTTCAGCCGATGCTGTTATCCTGACGACGGGCGGTTTCGGCAACGACCACGAGGTGCGATCGCTTCTTGACGAGTTTGCGCCCGAAAAGTCGGATTACCCGACGACCAACGGGGGATTCGCCCGCGGTGAGGGCGTGAAAATGGCCAGGAGAATCGGCGCTAAATTGATTGACATGCAGTATGTACAGGTTGGCACTAGCGGACGAGAAGGGGTGGAAAAAGTGGAATTCCCCCCTATTTGGCATGTTCAAAAAGGAATTTTCTGTTCTTTAAGGTGCAGGTGAAATGATAAAATTTTAGCCAATTCCACTCTCTTTGACGAAATTCTAATTGGAAGTAAAGAGTATGAACCAGTTCATTTATATCAGATTTTTAGAAAGCCGATTTTTTACAGATTCATCCCACTGGGTTCATTGATCCGAAAAACCCGGCCGATCGCTCGAAATTCCTGGCCGCCGAAGCGTTGCGTGGCAAAGGTTGTTGTGGTCGTTATTGTTGCTGCTGTGGTTGTTGTTGTTGTTATTGTTATTGTTGTTGTTGTTGGTGCTGTTGTCGTTGTCGTTGTCGTTGTTGTTATTGTTGTTGTTGTTGACGTTATTGTTGTTGTTGTATCGTTGTTGTTGCTGTTGTTAATGCTGATGTTGTTGTTGTTGTTATTCAGGCGCTATTCTGCTCAACCACGAAGGCCGCCGATTCGCCGACGAGTTGGGACGTCGTGACTACGTGACCAGTCGTATTGAAAAGCATTGTGCTCTGGATAAAGAGGTGATTGATTGATTGATTGATTGATTGATTGATAGACTGATTGATTGATTAATTGATTGATTGATTGATTGATTGATTGATAGATTGATAGATAGATAGATAGATAGATAGATTGAGTGATTGATTGATTGATTGATGATTGATTGATTGATTCACTGAATCTATAACAGATTGACTGGATGAGGAGGGAAAGAGACTTAATGAATGTGTGGTTGATTGATTGATTGATTGATTGATTGATGGAATGATTGATTGTTTGATTTATTGATTGAATGATTGATTGTTTGATTAATTTGTTGATTGATTGATGGAATGATTGATTGTTTGATTTGTTGATTGATTGATTGACGAATGAACAAACATGTATTATAGGCCGGCCGACCAGTCGCGTGGCTGGTGATGACCGAAAACATGGTCGAAGATTTCGGCACTCCCGCTTTCAACTTCTACTGGAAGATCAAGGGATTTTTCACGGTTGGGGAACGAAAATTACTGCAAATATTAAGCTTTGATAAATTTTAGATGTAGAGGTTCTTAAGAAATGATGTCTTTAAGAACATGGTTTTACCAGAATTAAGATAACTGCATTGTCACCTCTCGCCGCATCTCATTTTGTCATCAACAGGACCTATGTTACCCGTTACTTTGAGGCTGCTGCATGTGACAAAATGAAGTATGACTGCTGCTTAAGACAAAATGAAGTACGACTGCTGCTTATGACAACAAAAGTATGGCTGCTGTTTATGACAAAATGAAGTATTGCTGCTGCGTATGACAAAAGATAGAGAGGACACAGAGAAGAGGTATAGATGACTGTAGACGCTTTAAGCTGAGCGTTCCTTCCGATGTTCCTTTCCTGAATAAGAAAAGTGTTACAGAAACTGGACACCCTGCAAGATGTCAAATCGCATACCCATATCGATTCGGAAACGTTCCTCGAAACGCTGACCGACTACAATGCGGCGGCGGACGGGAAAACGGCGGATCCGTTGCAGAAAACCGTGTTCCCGAAGAAGTTCGAACCACTCAATGAGGGCCCGTGGTATTTTGCCAAGGTTGGGGTGGTTTGCTTGTTTAGCATTATTGTGCCTTTTTGACTTTTTCAATTGATGAGATGAGAAAAAGAACTTTGAAATTCCGTCAATTTGTTTTCCTTATTAGCTACCGTGTAATTTGTTTAGCATTCTCATTCACTGGCGGATGAGCTAAATCTCCAAAGGGAGGGGAATTTCACCAAAGAGGGGGGAATCGGCAGTTTTCAGGCCATTTTACCTCCACCATATGGAACAAATTCTACTTTTCGAACTTGCCAAAGAGGGGGGAATTCCACTTGTCCCACCCCTTCTCGTCCGCTAGTGTTCTCATTTGATAAGAAGATTGAATTTTAAAATTTTGTCATTCTGTTCACTTTGGTAGAAAAACTGTAGTCATATGTAGTCTGATCTGTAGATGTGCTGTGCATGTAAATATAATGCACTGATTAGTTATAAAACCAGCGAGAAAAAATGCCAGTCTGTCAAAATCAGTATCCTAATCAATGTTCAAAGCTATATGTCAGAGTTGGAAACCGAATCAGTAACTAAACCGAATCTAAACGACCAACCAAACTTATTGCATATTTGCATACATTATAATTATCACCTTATCGTTTATCACTTATTATAATTATTAAAACTATTAATACACTTAATTACTAATTAAATTATTGTAGGTGACTCCATCGATTCACTACACGATGGGCGGTCTGGCCATCGATACGACCACCAGAGTGCTCAAGGCTGATGATGAGGAGGAGCGGCCTATTCTGGTTAGCTCACTCACCTGCTCACTTACCAACTCACTGACTCGACTCGTTTGCTCACTCACTCACTTACTCACCCACCTGCTCGCTCATGCACTCACTTACTAACCCACTGACTCGACTCGTTTGCTCACTCACTCGTTTTGGAAACGACTTGTTTATATCATTCAATCACTTGTGTAATATAAACTGTCTGGACTCTGGTTTGACTGCTTCAGGGTGCCTGCCTTCATAGTCGTCTGCAAAAACAGTTGCAGAATTGTTCGACAACCTTTTAGACGTTCGTTACGAAATTTTCTTCCCTCTTTGAAGTTCCGAAACATTTCGAAACGTCAAAAAAGTTGTCGAACAATTCTGCAACTGTTTTTGCAGACAGACAATGAAGGCACCCTGCTAGCTGAAAAAGTTCACACGCCATTCTGTTCACGTTTCACGATTTAAGTTAACGTTCTATAAAAGACTGTATGAGCGTTTATTGATACTTTCTATCACCGGAAAAGATAACCTAAAATATCACCTTGAAAATGGGTAAAAACCTTCTAAGAAGTTAGAGTTTAAATATTCTTCACTCACTCACGTACTACCTCTCACTCACGTGTTCTTTTCACACACTTTTCACTGACTTACCTGCTCTTTCACTCACTCACTCACTCACTCATTCTCACTCACTCACTCACTCACTCACTCACTCACACACTCACTATCTCACTCACTTCTTCACTCACTCCTTCAATCACTCACTCACTCACTCACTCACCCACTCACTCGCTCACTCACTCACTCACCCACTCACTCACTCACTCACTCACTCCTTCACTCCCTCCTTCACTCACTCCTTCACTCAATCCCTCACTCATCACTCATTCACTTAAATACTCACTCACTCACTCACTCACTCACTCATTAATCGCAGGGTCTATTCGCGGCCGGCGAGGTCACCGGTGGAGTGCACGGTGCCAACCGATTGGCTGGCAATTCGCTCTTGGAGTGCGTCGTTTTTGGTCGGGTTGCCGGCAAAAACGCCGCAACTTTGGCTTGAATATCCTGGATAATATTTATTCTGCATCTTCCCGAATTTTTTTCACGTGAAAATTTACTGATATTATTTGGTTATGCAAATTTTTGCTATCGAAGTTTTTTGAAACTGATAAAATTGCGTCTGAATTTTCCCGGAATTTTCATGTGAAAATAATTCGATATTTGATCATCAATTTCCATGAAGTTAAAAATGCTTGAACTAAGCGCTTGATTCCATTAAAACTAAATTACTTGCTTTTCGTTTTTTTCATTCAAAAATGTCGATCAATGTTGCTGTTCACTTGCTTAACCTAATTTTTGTTGTTCTGCCGCTCCAATCCAGCTATTCTCTGCGCCCTGGTTGTTATGTTTGTGTTTTCCGTTTTTGCTTCGTTTGTTGTATATCATGTTTTAATGGTTTTATTTGTGCAAAACAGCGGTTCGCATTTCAGGTGGCGGGTATCGGAAATACTTCGGTCGTAATCGATTTTTTTAATTTTAATATGTGAATTGTGAACGAATCTTGGTAGTTATATTTAGAGGAAGTTCCCCACAACTGGGTAATGTTTCAATTTCGATTGAATTTTAACATTTTCCATTATTTTTCTGCAAAACCTACGCATGGAGATATTCCTCAAAAAAATTTCCATATTAGAATAATCCAGTCTTAGATGTAAATGCTATAAAACGTTCACAACCTAATGCATAACTAATAGAGAATCGTTCCCTTCACTGCGTCTTGGTGGTTTTTGTGCCTTCATAGCGGGTTTTGTTCAAAAACATTATGTTAGCAAGAATTTCCCTATAATATAAATCTTCTGATATTCTATATTCATTTTTATGTTATTTTATTAACTGAATTGATATACGTGTCAATTTGTGATCACTTACTGCATATTTGGTGGTCTATTGCCGTTGCTGAGTAAAATAAAGTATATCAAAATGTGACAACCATTTTCTGGGCTGACTTTCTTGATAGATTTGATTTTTTTATAAACTCTTTACGCAGATATAAACACTTATGTACATGTACAAAGAATCAGGGGCAGCGTTCTTATGTTGTCCAAGGATCAACAGTCATGTGAAAAAGTTTCCTCGAAAAGAGGCGTGCCAAAATCAATTTTGTATTCAAAATAAGCGCCAAAACTTTTGGAGTTGAGAACAAAAAATAAATAAACTATAACGTCAATATTTTCTACATGTCGTCTGTCGTCTTTACAAACGATCCACATGAAATTATCAAACTGGGCTCAACGTTGTCTAGACGATTTCTTGAACAACAGGGTGTCTCAGCGAACAAAAAAATTAATGATTTTTGTATATCGCTTGAAAATAATTTGATAAATAGGCTGAAAACCTCAATGGGAATATTCTAGTACATCTTTTGCATTATACAAAAAGTGAATAATTGGCTTCTTTTCACCGGTACACGTTGTAAAAATAAACCTGGTAAACCGTGTGTTACTATTTAATGAAACTGCGGCTGCGACAGACTGGTTTCTTACTGATTATATATTAAACAGAAAAGATATAGTCGTCTGTCGCGAAGTCGCGAACCAAGTCGCGAAGTTTCATAGAAATGTTACATATCATTAGCGGACAAGCTAATCTTCCAAATGGAACGGAGTTTCATCAAAGAGGAGGAATTTGCAGTTTTCAGACAATTTTACCTATGTCTTAGGGAACCAACTCTACTTTTTGAAATCTCCAAATAGGGGGGGGATTCCACTCTTCCCTCCCTTTCTCATCCGCTAGTGTTACACAGTGTGCATAAATGAGATGGCGTCAGTTCAAACGCTAAAAACTCAAAATAGCGACAACCAATGTTAAACGATTATTCGAGTACCAGAAAAAACCCACCCATGAACACGTCAGTTTCAGAGATTTAATTTCGTGAATGGGACTTTTTCGGCTTGATCGTATATCATCTAGAATTAGTGTGATTGTCAGCTTTGACAAACCGATCAAGATCTATGTATAGCCTACCCATGGTTTCTTGTTAGTTAAAAACTTTTTGGCGCGCAGTTTGAATTCAAATCTGTTTTTGGCGCGCTTTCAAAAATTCGATAAACATAATGTTTTTCACAAAACTTTAGGACAATACATGAAATTTGTAATTAATTCATTGCATACGGCCCGAGAAATTAATTTTTATTATAAAGAAACTCTGACCAAGATCCAGATCACGGATGCTGTGAATCGAGGCCCTACCCAATCAACAACCGTACGTGATTTTTATTCCATACCAAACTACAGAACGCTCCTGTGGAATTCTGTCACGTTGCACTGAAACTTACACTAAACATCAACGTTACATCCAATTGTAAACGCATGAAAAAGCATTTGTTGCAATGCTGTCGTACTAACGGCCGAACCATTTTTCACCACTCAAACAAAGTGTGATGGCACCACCGATGGGTTACTTTTTACCCGAAACGCAACTTGCAACAAAATGATATGTTTTAGTATTTTTAGAAACGAAAACTGCATATACTGCTCATGATTGATTATGCAAAGAATTCGAATCGGTTTGGCGTAGGATCCGTAAGATTTTTCATTCTGTGTCAGTTGCATACGATATTTTAAAATCTGAAAATGGCTCAAAAGGATGCACATTTTTCTATCTGACGTGTTTCTATCTCCAGTGAAGATGTATGTATATGGCTGTTCACTGGCGGACGAGCTTATCCTCTAAAGGGAGGGGAATTTCGTTAAAGAGGGGGGAATCAGCAGGAAGAAGGCCATTTTACATACACCTTAGAGAACAAATTCCACTTTTTGAAACCGCCAAAGAGGGGGGAATTCCACTTTTCCCACCCCTTCTCGTCCGCTAGTGTGGCTGTTGTTGTAGGATAGCATGTATCTTGTAGTCGATTATTTTGTTCTTGACTCATTTTGTACCAGGTCACACAATAAGCACCTAATGTTTCACTCCATAATCATCAGGTTTAGAGTAACAACGACAGAATTTATTACGCGCATTTTCTCTCCAAACTTGGCTAATCGACAGTGAAACATTAGACAATAATCACCATGTCAGGAAACAAATAGTCGACTATATTCCAATAGGATTGGCGCCTTGCGAGGTAATTTCCTTCAACCACCTCAAAGGAAAAAATGGCTAACCTATTAAGTTAACCCTGTAGTAATAACCGATGTATTAAGTGTGATGCTATGCTAGACAGTGTAAATCACATCCAAGGTTGATAGGTTCTCAAAACCGTTCGCCAAAAACTTTTACAATTATCATTAGAACGAATTTAGGTGACACTTAATATTTTTATTCGGTCTTTGAATCGTATCATTTGTCTGGGAGAATCCCTCCATGAAAGAAATCGGAACCTCAAACATTAAAATTAATAGCCATATTCAAACTTCAATTGTTGAGTTTCAAGGTTACACGAAAAGGTGACCAATATCAAATTAGATGGATACGCATGGTATTATTTTTATTACATCGGTGTTACATTTTAATACAGTAAAGTCTTTCTAAGGTAATTTCATTTGGAGAACACTGTACATACATATATATTAACTTATCGAGAAATTTTTTATTATTAATAATTATTTCAGTTCGTTCATCATGCCGGTTGCCTCAATAAACGCCTGTTCGGACGATGAGTCTATCAAAGTGGCATCTTCCGATCTCAGCTATTTTCAACGATTCCATCTGCACCTGTTTCGCACCCTTTGGGCCATGTATTTTTTCGTCTGTTACTACACGGGCTTCTGGGGCACTTTCTGGAGACCCACTTACTATTTGTTGGGATTTCTCCACAGAACGGGAACCATGCCAACAAAGTTCATGAATTACGGCTACAAACCCTTGAAAGCGTCGAACATCAAACAACTGGCCCTTGTTGAGCCGGTTGGCTTTGTTGTTGTTGTTGTTGTTGTTGTTGTTGTTGTTGTTGTTGTTGTGGTTGTTGTGGTTGTTGTTGTTGTTGTTGTTGTTGTTGTTGTTGTTGTTGTTGTTGTTGTTGTCGTTGTTGTTGTTGTTGTTGTTGTTGTTGTTGTTGTTGTTGTTGTTGTTGTTGTTGTTGTTGTTGTTGTTGTTGTTGTTGTTGTTGTTGTTGTTGTTGTTGTTGTTGTTGTTGTTGTTGTTGTTGTTGTTGTTGTTGTTGTTGTTGTTGTTGTTGTTGTTGTTGTTGTTGTTGTTGTTGTTGTTGTTGTTGTTGTTGTTGTTGTTGTTGTTGTTGTTGTTGTTGTTGTTGTTGTTGTTGTTGTTGTTGTTGTTGTTGTTGTTGTTGTTGTTGTTGTTGTTGTTGTTGTTGTTGTTGTTGTTGTTGTTGTTGTTGTTGTTGTTGTTGTTGTTGTTGTTGTTGTTGTTGTTGCTGTTGTGGTCATGGTGTTGTTGTTTTTTTTTAGTAACAAGTACTGTTGCAGCAGATCGCCGAAGAAAGTCCTGATCACCAGAACAACATTCGATTGTACGAGAAGTCACTGAGTATGTGTCCCTTATACGAAACTGGTCTGAAGGGTGTTGACTACTTGGAAGTGGCATGTGGACATGGAGGGGTATCGAGTGGATATCGAAGACGTATGGCAATGTGATGAAGAGGATTAGAGGTGAGTGAGTGAGTGAGTGAGTGAGTGAGTGAGTGAGTGAGTGAGTGAGTGAGTGAGTGAGTGAGTGAGTGAGTGAGTGAGTGAGTGAGTGAATGAGTGAGTGAGTGAGTGAGTGAGTGAGTGAGTGAGTGAGTGAGTGAGTGAGTGAGTGAGTGAGTGAGTGAGTGAGTGAGTGAGTGAGTGAGTGAGTGAGTGAGTGAGTGAGTGAGTGAGTGAGTGAGTGAGTGAGTGAGTGAGTGAGTGAGTGAGTGAGTGAGTGAGTGAGTGAGTGAGTGAGTGAGTGAGTGAGTGAGTGAGTGAGTGAGTGAGTGAGTGAGTGAGTGAGTGAGTGAGTGAGTGAGTGAGTGAGTGAGTGAGTGAGTGAGTGAGTGAGTGAGTGAGTGAGTGAGTGAGTGAGTGAGTGAGTGAGTGAGTGAGTGAGTGAGTGAGTGAGTGAGTGAGTGAGTGAGTGAGTGAGTGAGTGAGTGAGTGAGTGAGTGAGTGAGTGAGTGAGTGAGTGAGTGAGTGAGTGAGTGAGTGAGTGAGTGAGTGAGTGAATAAAATTCTAGGACTAGACAGAGTCATGGTCGTTGACAATCCATTGATGATAGAAGGTGATGCGCTTAACATGCCAGTGGAGGACAGCACCATTGACATACTCAACATTGTTGAGGTTTGTTGTTGTTGTTGTTGTTGTTGTTGTTGTTGTGGTGTTGTTGTTGTTGTTGTTGTTGTTGTTGTTGTTGTTGTTGTTGTTGTTGTTGTTGTTGTTGTTGTTGTTGTTGTTGTTGTTGTTGTTATCGGCATTGTTTTCAGGCATCACATGCTATGAATGATCAAGAGCTTTTCTTTGCCGAAGCACGTCGAGTACTGAAACCCGGTGGATATCTGACTTTAGTAGACTTACGATTTTACGGATATTTATTAGATGAAGTTTTAAGGCATGCCAAACAAGCCAACTTCAAGGTCAGTCAGTCAGTCAGTCAGTCAGTCGGTCAGTCAGTCAGTCAGTCAGTCTGTCAGTCAGTCAGTCTGTCACTCAGTCAGTCAATGAGTCAGCAAGTCATTCAGTCAGTCAGTCAATCAGTCAGTCAATCGGTCAGTCATTCAGTCAGTCACCATTCAATATATTGCAGTTGGTCAAATACGAAGATATCACTCAAGAAGTGCTTGCTTCACGTGACGAACAATGTAGTGCTTGGCAGAAGCAGTATCGGGGAAATATCTTGACTGGCAACAGTTAGTCATTTCACTCAATCACTCACTCACTCACTCACTCACTCACTCACTCACTCACTCACTCACTCACTCACTCACTCCTTTCAGTCTTCGGGATGACTTTCTACTGGAATGTTTTATGGGCAGCACCCGGGAGCCCTGTATATGAAGACCTGAAGGACGGGCATTGGAAGTACTTTGCCGCCTGCTGGCAGGTGGAGAAATAAATTACAACACCAACAGCAATGCACATCGCTCATATGCATTTTATTACAATGATGTTACAATATTTAGAAATGTATATATTTTTTTATTCAGCACATTCGAGTATTAATGTTGTGTTAAATGGTGTCGGTGCACGCACCGAGGTGCACTGTTAGTGGGGTGAATTACATCGTAACCCACTCACTATACACTTCGGGTACTGCAGCGGCAACCCCACAAGGCGGAGTCTAGTGGCGCCGAGTGGGCCATAGTCATACTTAAGAGCGCCTATGCGGCCAGTTCAGTCAGTGTGCATCTTGTCGAACGTAATAAAGTAATGTGAAGTATCAACTCGGGAACTTTGTTACTATTAAATAAGATACATACTCTACATGTTAGAACACTAACACAAATTGAGATGATATTAATAGTTGAAAAAGTGTAGGGACGAATGGAATGTATGTAATGTAGTGTAATAGATGTAAAAAAGAAATAATTCATTAATCTATTACAAACTATTTGTGAACTTTATTACAACTATGTATGTATCTTACTGCAACGATGTATTTTATTAAAGTTTGGAACAGCTAAGCTGTTGTATTTACATTTTACAGGGTGTCCCATCCTCAACCGCCGATGTTGACAGCTTCGTGTTTGAGTTGTACTAGGTCTTTATATCTATAATTTCGTTTTCAAATAGAGAATTTTTTGGCAATTTGTTTGACACCTACCAGAAGTTAATTGGACGTCTGTAGATAATTTTATAAGCAATAAAAAAGATTCCTAAATATTTTAGAATATTCCTTGTATATATGTAATATTATATGTAAATTTTTCAAAGAAATTTTGTAAAAAAGAGAAACAA
>OZ038447.1:3186076-3195374 GCA_964036265.1 Daptonema setosum | reverse complement strand
CTCCTCACTCACTCACTCACTCACTCACTCACTCACTCACTCACTCACTCACTCACTCACTCACTCACTCACTCACTCACTCACTCACTCACTCACTCACTCACTCACTCACTCACTCACTCACTCACTCACTCACTCACCCACTCACTCACACTCACTCACTTACTCACTCACTCACTCACTCACTCACTCACTCACTCACTCACTCACTCACTCACTAACTCACTCACTCACTCACTCACTCACTCACTCACTCACTCACTCACTCACTCACTCACTCACCCACTCACTCACACTCACTCACTTACTCACTCGTATGCCTCAGCTGATCAAATACGAGGACATCACGCTCGAAGTAGTGGCATCTCGCGATGAGCAGTGCAGTTCGTGGCAGGATCAGTACACAGGCAATTACTTGACAGGCACACGTTAGTGAGTGAGTGAGTGAGTGAGTGCGTGAGTGAGTGAGTGAGTGAGTGAGTGAGTGAGTGAGTGAGTGAGTGAGTGAGTGAGTGAGTGAGTGAGTGAGTGAGTGAGTGAGTGAGTGAGTGAGTGAGTGAGTGAGTGAGTGAGTGAGTGAGTGAGTGAGTGAGTAAGTGCCGATATTCAGGTTTCATGATGTCTTACTACTGGAATTCTTTCTGGGCCGCACCGGGCAGCCCGATGTATGAAGATCTGAAAGAAGGACGCTGGTTGTACATTGCCGCCTGCTGGCAGATTGAAAAGTAGACTTTGACTTAGTCTGTTGCAGGAAACTTAGGCTTAGGCTTGGAGGTTTAAGATTAGCTTAGAACCAAGTTTATATGTATTTTATTATGTACATATAAAGGCTTTTGTACAGATGAGAATTTGACTTGACTTAGACTTAGATTTAGGCGGCGGTTAACGTTATTAGTCAGCGGAGACTAAGACAAAAAGACTATTACGGAATTTTTTTTACTATCATTTGAACTAGGGTGGAATGGTGTTCATTTTGAGATTAGACGTACTGTATGGAGTAAAAATAGTTTTAGCATGAACACATCAGATTTATCCTTATTCCGCTTTAATTTATGTCCTAATGCTCTTGCCTCGTTCGCATAATGTGATTAAACTTAAATTCTACATCTTTGATGGCTGTAAAAAAATTCAATTTTTCATTGTCCTTCCAATCCAATGTACCTATTACCTAACTTGTTTGCCTTCCAATTAAAATAAGTTTATGTATGGGTTTTTTTAATTCGGTTAAATTCTGTCTTTTGAGTTTTGAGTCTTTTAGAGTCAAAAGTTTGTTTCATGATTTATCTATTGCTTTTATATGGTCTTACTTACTATGGAATAAAATACTATTTCTGGCTACAAGCATTCTCGGAATGATGATTTTCCGTTTGTTTGTTTTCTTAATTTCGGCTACATGTAAATTAAAAAGTTACCAAGCAATTTATTGTAACAAATAAACTCTTGTTGAGTGACTCAGTGAATGGTTGTCAGTTCAGAAAAAAATTAGTGAGTGAGTGGGTGAGTAAAACGTAAACGTTCAGGTACATATGCGCAATCCGGCCGTAGGATATACCAATACGCAGAATTGAATCCGCAACCTGCATGATCCTCAGTTTAACGGATATCACAAGGGATACTGCACGCAGACTAAGTCTGCTACGCACGCTCGATCCACGGAGGAATGACTGGCTGAGTCAACCTGGCTATCAGTAAAACGTAAACGTAAACGTTCAGGTATGCGGAATCCGGCCGCAGGAGATACCAATACGCAGAATTGATTCCGCGACCTGCATGGTCCGGGCTGAGTCAACCTGGCTATCAGTGCGTACTTATTGTCTTTGACACTTACAGCAAGTGGCCCACAGCCCTTCCAGACTCGAACCCACATAATTGCGCACTATAGGCGGGCCTCTTGGCTCTGAGCAACGAAGCCCAGTGAATGAGTGAGTGAGTGAGTGAATGATTGAGTGAGTGAGTGTGAAGCAAATTTTTGTGTATATTCTTTCTTCACCCCATCTCAAATAAAAATGTGCGACAAGTGGGTTCATAACAAACTATTCTTACCGACAACAAAGCATGACCCAACAATACACCAAGTACATTAATAGTAATGAATATTGTGGTATTGATAGTTGACTATTCATTATGTCTGTCCCGCAAGATGTCTTCCAATCCAAATGCGTCTTTTTGTGCGACCAAAAACGTAAACGACTACCGATAAAAATCGGCAACCAGTCGCATGCATCGCCCGTTGTTATCAATCTTAAGGTTTTGCTAAAAAGTTGGTTTGATGAAGAGCTTATCGAGATTTTAGGGAATAGTTGCTCTAGAATATTTGTTCTTGTATATATTTTTTTATAGGTGACTCTTCCAACCCGGGCAATAGCAACTAAGCACGATGATTGAATAGTGCTAATCGGCTCAGTTGATTCGAACGGGAATAGCGTGCGTTTCCAGATTTATCGGATGCAGGTGATGCTCAAAAACTGTAATGAATAGTTTCACATTCCAACTTTTTATTTATTTGAATCCCAAGTAGAGTGTCGTTACCATGGGTAACGATGGATTATCCGAAATATTCCTCAAACCAATCCATCATTCTCCTTAACAGTTTTTTCTCACAAAAATGAACTGCTCTGGCATTTCTATCCTTCCATACTTCCGATCCAAGCTGTGATCATCATCATCCATCATGATTCATGATGAGTGAGCTGATCCTCCAAATCTCGGTGAAACCCACACCTCAGGAATCCAATTCTACTTTTTTGAAAACGCCAAAGAGGCGGGAATTCCACTTTACCCACCTCTTTTCGTTCACTAGTGTTCGATCAAATTATCAGACGGGATACATACGTGAGCACAAAAGTATAAAGATATATGAATTTGTGGAAAACAAACGAATTTAGATTCAAAGTTTTTTATTGCATAAAAACAGAAACTGTATAACTTGATATTCCTAAGCGGTGTTTCGAGCCTTTTATAACACACCGTTATATTGTGAATATAATTGCGTTATAAAGTATAATTGCGTTAGAAAGTATAATTGCGTTATGAAGTATAACTGCGATGCGTACATGCAACGGAAGGGAGATAAAAAAAGTTAAATGGTGACATCGAAGTGTATGTATGTAATATGCAATAGATAATGTATGATACAATGTCTCAGATGATATCATACCTTTTGCTTCTTTGTTATTTTTGTGCTCATTGCGCATATGTACTTCCTTTATAATAACAACAGAATAATTACGATCACTATAACTATTATCGGTTTTTGAAATGAATTGAACTTTACGGTGGTTATTATTGTGGTTATTATTGTGGTTATTATGCTTATCTTTTATTACAGTTATTTATTATGGTGATTATTTATTAATAATCATACCTTATTCCAAGTAGACGTGATAAGCTATGGTCGATGAGTTCCAAAGTAATTCTTCTAAACAGTTTCCTGTGGTGGTATAACTTCTTCTAGACACCCCTTCCTTAGGTTACTTTTTACTCGCTTTATTGGTTCTGTTTACTTCATTCCTTCTTCTCTTCCCTCTTTTCTCACTGCTTTATTTATTTCTGAGTTGAATTATCCATCAACAAAATCATACCAGGCGTCTTGATTAATAGACGAAACGCCACTCTTATAATTCTGTTTATGAAAAAAAACTAAAACTCTTGCGACAAATACGACAAAATAGGGTAGTTCCCCTAATTATCTTGTCTAGTAATGTGGCAATGACCTCCACGACTGTTGCACACGATCTCACTAGCGCACTAGCGGACGAGAAGGGGTGAAAAAATGGAATTCCCGCCTCTTTGGCGATTTCAAAAAGTAGAAATTTTTCCCTAAGGTGTAGGTAAGATGGCCTAGTTTCTGCTAATTCCACCCTTTTTGGGAAGATTCCCCTCTCTAGGAAAGTTTGGATCGTTACCAATGCACTAGCGGACGAGACGGACGGGAGGGGGTTTATTTCAAAAAGAAGGGGGGGGGGGTGATTCAAAATTTTGAAGTCATTATAATCACACCTTAAAGAGTAAACTCTACACTTTGGAAACTCCAAGTAGGGGGAAATCCACGTTTCCCTTCCCTTCTCGTTCGTCCGCTTACGATTCAAATAACGCACTGTTTCAAGTATTAGGTTTACTGTATGCGGTAAATATTTACTACAATGTCGCTGATTCGCATTATATATTCAACCAAATATTACCATAGTGACACTAGCGGCCGAGGAGGGGAGGGAAAAGTGGAATTCCCCCCTCTTTGGCGGTTTCAAATAGTATAGTTTGTTCCTTAAAGGTGTAGATAAATTGGCCCCTCTCTTTGGAAAGATTTCCCTCCCTTTGGAGGTTCGGATAGTGGACGAGACTATCCTTAAAAAAATGGGAGAGGAATTTTCTCGAAGAGGGGAGAAATTATCAGTTTGAGTTAATTTTACCTACACCTTTTGGAAAAAGCTCTATTGTTTGGAAACTTCAAATACGGGGGAATTTCAATTTTCCGTTCCTGCCTCGTCTACTTACGATTCAAATAACGCAGTGTGTTAAAGTATTAGGCTACTAGCGGACGAGAAGAGGTTAGAAAAGTGGAATTTCCCCTCTTTGGCAATTTCAAAAATGATAAGTTGTATCCTAAGGTGTAGGTAAAATAGACTGAAAACTACCAATTCCGCCCTCTTTGACGAAATTCCCCTACCTTTGTGAAATTAGCTCGTCCGCTAGTAATTAGGTTTACTGTAATGCGGTAAATACTACAATGTCGCTGATTTCCATTATATTCAATCAAATATTACCAGCGTATGGTGATGTATGTGCAGAAACTTTGGTTTCAATGAAATTCTCAAATTGGATTTTTACTAACCCGTATAAATTCTGTGCGACGACCGACAATACGGCGAGCCACAGTTTCATGTACACGGTGTTTCACCTGATTATGTCAATCAAACATACTGTATATTCCGCTATAATAGTGAATGAATTTAAACAAATTTAATCGTTATCACTTGTTCACGATAATTTGTTTTGATTTGGTCAAGATATTTCAACCAAGTCAAAGTGCTTCAAAAATGATTTCTATGCACCCATATGAATGCAATTAATTAGCAATCAATTAATTAATAGGAACTTCTGGATATGCCATAATATCCAGTTTAACACTATGTATGGTTTCAACTTGGATTTATCTTTAACACGTATTCTATGATACGCTTTAGCAGTTAAACTCTCTGTATGGTTTCAACTTGGTTTTTTCTTTAACGCGTATGTATTCTATATGCGGCAACCGACATAACTACCTGCCATGCAAACGACAGTTCCGTTACAGGGTGTTTCACTATTATCCTCCGGTAGAGTGCAACAATTTAAATTATTATTTTTTCGTTAAGTATAGATCGTTCACATTAGCGGACGAGAAAGAGGCAAGTGGAATTCTCCCCTCCTCTGCGGTTTCAGTTAGAGGAATTTGCGTATTAAAGAACACCCAGACTGCCGATTCCCCCCTCTTTGACACAATTCCCCTCCCTATGGAGGTTTGGCTCGTCCGCCAGTGGTTGTTCATGATGTTTTGTTACTAAATTGCATTGGATGTTCACGGATCGTATGGTAATTGGAAGTTTCATCATGTCATGAAACGAAGAGTTTTCTCGAAAATTGTTCATGTAGAACAAGTTTTAGTAACAAGAACCCCTTCAAATTATTTTCTGATTGGACCTCTTCAACTGATATGATGGACCGTTGAACTTGATTGGTGAAGCACCGCATTTGGAACAAAATTGACTTAGACTGAAAAAGGCCAGTTTGCTATTTGAGTTTGCGGGCCCCGATTTATACAGTAACATACTGTGAAAAATTTCAGAACCCGAGATATTAGTGCAATGTTTTCGAAATTCAATTCAGAAATCTATAACGGACGCTGCACGCGTAAATCGAGATATTGGAACACCCTGTACTCTGTCTATCTTACAGTACAGTACGCATGTACAAAGTATCATATGTACGTCAGATTTACTGACGGACGAGCTAATCCTCTAAAGGGAGGGGATTTTCATCAAAGAGGGGGAATTGGCAGTTTTCAGACGATTTTACCTACACCTTAGAGAACAAACTCTACTTTTCAGAGTCACCAAAGAGGGGGGAATTCCACTTTTTCCACCCCTTCTCGTCCGCTAATGATCAGATTGCATTATGTTGCACTACACTACGCAGTCCACACCATGATCGTAGTGTATAAAGGGGAGATACCGAAAATATCTTTTTCTAACTATTACAACCGATAACCATGAACTGTTACTGTTGTAACTTATAGCACTGTTATGTTATGAGCTATAACACTGTTATAAGATACAACACACACGATTTTATTATGCGTACGGTGTTGCGCGTACATGATGCAAACTTAATAGGTAGGTCGTTAAGAGTGGTCATGAGAAATGTTCAAACTCTAATAGTTAGAAGATTTATTGTTTTAAAATTAACTTGTTTTTAAAGTTTGTTGCTGTAAAACTATTAATTTGTTTTTGAACACTTTGCTGTTGTACATGGAATTCATAGAAACAGCAACCATTCCAAATTATCACGCAAACCCAAGAAACTGTAACAACTAAAATTATTAGTCTGATGCGTTCCAAGTATAGTGAAATTTTATAAAGTGATTAAATGTTTTTTGTGTAATCTCCCCAATTGCTGCAATGATTTAATCCACATCATGAGGTCGATTCAATAAAATGACAAGATTATACGTTTTTGTCGCAAAGCATTCTTCGTTGAAACTGAACCAGGAATAAACGAAGCTGAAATGCTAGAGATTAGATTAGATAAACGGACCTCGCCCGCGTTTGTTCCAAATTAGGTTTATCAGGTCAAAACCAGGTGATTTGCCCTATATACCAGTTTTCATTTGATTTAGAAAATTTTTGCTCCAAGTTGTAGACCATTCTTGATCATTTCGTCTTTTTACTTAATAAAATTTGATTCAGGGCGGATTTCCTAACATCCCTGTTTTCAGTAATTTTCACGTAGTCGGTGGTCGTTTCCCCGATCAGCATGAGCACTGCAAACGCAAAAAATCAACCATTTTTTATTTGTCACGACAAATAATGTAACTGACTAAATTATCATAACATGGGAAACGTGAAAACCACCGCCTAAATTTGTAATATACGTGTTTGTAAAAGCTGTTTATGTAATTCTTTAATGTTGTTAATTTACGTCAATGGTCAGTTTTCGTTGTTTGCATTACTGTAATAATTGAAAGAGCAGTAACAAAACTGCACATTGTCATTCACAATGTAACAGGAGGAGAGCTAGTTTTCATCACACCTGTCCCAGCTGTGGGTTTTTAGCCACAGTCCGGGGGGGTAGACTGTGGCTAAAAAAACGGACGTATCTTAAATGATACTGTGGTTAAACGGTAATGTGGCTACAGAGGAATCGGTCTGTGCTTGAATGGTACTGTGGCTAAACGGTACTGTGGCTGAAGAGGAATCGGACTGTGCCTAAAAGCACTCACGTCCACAGTCTATCCCCCCGGACTGTGGCTAAAAACCCACAGCTGGGACAGGTGTGGTTTTCATTAACATCGGATTCTTGGGAAACTTAGGTTCGGCGTCTTGATGTTGATTTAATTAAGAGTCTCTTGTCAGGGACAATGTTTTTCGTAAAATCTTCAAGTCACGGAAGACAGCTAGGATCATGTTGAATGAAGTGGTTTACTGTAAATTAGTTTAACCTATCGAACGGACAAACGTACATACTGTTTGGGCATAAGGTAAACGTTTTACATGAAATGTCTCAGAAACTCTTAACGCGATAAACGCACTGTACAGGGTGTCCCACTTAAAAGTTCCAATTAGAATGTGCTCTCATTTTCGATAGCAGTATGTGGTTTGAAGTTTTTTTGCGGCAGGTTGTAGACGAAATGGTTATTTTGTTTGACGCTAAAATTTTTCAAAAACCTGCTGGCCAGCAATTTTAAGGACACCCTGTACATACATAGCGAAACGTCGCATATATTAGGTTTAAATACGTAAAGTTAAGTTATGATGTGATATGCGTTAATATGAGTATTCTTATTGGACGTATTTTGGTAAGGAAGTCTCAACCTACTATTAAGTTTCACGCAATATGGAAAATAGGTAGACGTTTATTTATTGCAACGGAAACCACCAACAGTGACTTGTGAGCGTCAATTAAGTGCGCTATTATATGACACTGGCAAACGAGCTAAACTTCCAGAGGAAGGCAAAACTCTTCAAAGAGGGGGAGGGGAATAGGCAGTGTTCAGGCTGTTTTTACCTACACCTACAAGCTCGACAAAGAAATACTATACTTTTTGAAATTACCAAAGAGAGGGGGGAATTCCACTCTTTCCACCCCTTCTCGTCCGCTAGTGTAATATAGTGAGACATCAGCAACGGGATGTAGGGTGCGACAGTATCCATGTACTAAGTCACCACCCCAGTCAGGGTCAGACAACAGTGCATGGATGCATACGTCAGACAGTCAGTCAGTCAGTCAGTCAAATAGTCAGTCAGTCAGTCAGTCAAATAGTCAGTCAGTCAGTCAAATAGTCAGTCAGTCAGTCAAATAGTCAGTCAGTCAGTCAGTCAAATAGTCAGTCAGTCAGTCAAATAGTCAGTCAGTCAGTCAGTCAAATAGTCAGTCAGTCGGTCAGTCAGTTACATAGTCAGTCAGTTAGTCAGTCAGTCACTTAGTTAGTCAGTCAGTTAGTCAGTTATTTAGTCATTTAGTCAGTTAGTCAGTCAGTCAGTTACATAGTCAGTCAGTTAGTCAGTCAGTCAGTTAGTTAGTCAGTCCGTCAGTCAGTTATTTAGTCATTTAGTCAGTTAGTCAGTCAGTCAGTCAGTCAGTCAGTAAGTCAGTCAGTCAGTCAGTCAGTCAGTCAGAAAAACTGCGGTTGTCTCAATTTCGGTCATAAAGTGTGCGCTAAAGCACCAAGAAAAAAGTTTAAAGGGCTTTGTATTAAGTAATGCACTTTACATGGTTTGGAAAGAAACCTATAAATGCTGTTGCAAGTTAGTTATTAGCAAGTATCAATCTTCGCTTGTCACTGGGACACCGACCATAATAGGGTTGTCATTGCATATGTACATACCTACAATATGTATGTTATGACATTTAAGGAAGAGTTCGATAAGTACGAACGTCTTGTAAATGGTGAGCGTTCAACTTAATTAATAAAGTTTTGTCCCGTTTTATCATTCCATCATCTCCATTAGATTTATTTTTGTGTTCACGTATTCCTTACACTTCGCAAATCGAATTGGACTCGCAAGTATTTAATCATTCAATCATTCAATCAATCAATCAT
>OZ038447.1:3163576-3181076 GCA_964036265.1 Daptonema setosum | reverse complement strand
ACTCACTTACTCTTAACTCACTCACGTACTCACTCACTCACTCACTCACTCACTTACTCTTAACTCACTCACGTACTCACTCACCGCGAATAACATGACTGCCCATACAAAGTAGAATACCATGATGCATGATTCAAGTGACAGAACATGCGCTTTGGATCGGTAAGTTTTGGCCTGATGAATCACGATGACACATGACACACAGGAGGCTACCAGAAATACTGCCTGCAGGTGAGTGAGTGAGTGCGTGAGTGAGTGAGTGAGTGAGTGAGCGAGTGAGTGAGAAAGTGATAGAGTGAGTGATTAGAGCGTGAATGAGTGAGTGCGTAAGGGAGTGAGTGAGTGAGTGAGTGAGTGAGTGAGTGAGTGAGTGAGTGAGTGAGTGAGTGAGTGATAGAGTGAGTGAGTGAGTGAGTGAGTGAGTGAGTGAGTGAGTGAGTGAGTGAGTGAGTGAGTGAGGGAGTAAATGATTGAGTGAGTGAGTGAGTGAGTGAGGGAATGATTTTGAAACATTATAATAACCTGTAAAACCACCACCAAATATTGTGCCCAATCCGGCAATCTTCCATCAGGAAGATTCAAATTGTTCAAACCTGGACATGATGAAAAAATATTGTCCAAAACAAAATATCAATAATTTTGAAACTTGGTTGAATTTCATGATACAAAATTTCCGAAACAATCCATGCTTCACAAAGAACATTGAACGCTATTCATCAGCCGACATGAGCAAATGGATACATAACTTTGAACTCTTCATCTGATGGTAGTTTTTTTGAATGGGTTTGTGTGAAACCCTTGTCGGTGACAAGCTGTTTGTTGTTGCATATTTTTTGGTTTATACATTTTTTTAAAACTTATTTTAAACCTGGATAATCTGCCACGGCAAAATATATAAACAGTGCGACTCCCGTTAACATTGGTATCGTGAGAGTTAGAACGTAGGCGAACCACTCGGACGGTTGGATGCTGAGTGAGTGAGTGAGTGAGTGAGTGAGTGAGTGAGTGAGTGAGTTAGTGAGTGAGTGAGTGAGTGGGTGGGTGAATGAGTGAGTGCGTGAGTGACTGATTGAGGAAGTTAGTGAATCACTGACCGACTGATAGTGAGTGAGTGAGTGAGTGAGTGAGTGAGTGAGTGAGTGAGTGAGTGAGTGAGTGAGTGAGTGAGTGAGTGAATGAGGGAGTGAGTGAGTGAGTGAACCTGCTCAAAAACCCATGCGGTTTTTCCTGCTCATGCTGAGCGCGTAAAGCGGCTGTTAATCGGATGGTATTTATATAATCGTCATCTTCTTCTCGATCCGCCGGACCGGTACGACCTGAAATTTTTGAAGATTTTTTTGCTAACGCTAAAAAGTATATTTTTTCATAGTTTTTATAAATACAGATTCGCTGTGAAATTTCTACCAAAAACGCACATCTGAGTGAAATAAAAATTTACAGCCTCAAGAAACTGAAAAAAATCAAAATGACTTTGCATACTGATCTAAAGAAAGTAACTCGAGATAGGTAATGTATTTTGCATAAAATTTCTAACTACAAATTCTGAAGGTTAACCTTATCTATATATAAATTACACAATGTATGTATGTCTGTGTGTGTGTGTGTGTGTCACGCTTCAGTATAAATACCAGGAAAGAACATTAAAACACCTTTTCTTACTCGATGTCAGAATCAAAATAAATCATCACGTCCCCTCCAGTTGTTTTTCCAATCTGACCTCTACATAACTCAACAGGCCTTAACGTGTTGGACTTTCATAATTACTCTCAATTGGTTTACTCAACTTTTATTACGAAGTCATCAACACCCGTTCAACTGTTTTTCGAAACTGAAATCTCAACATTCCTGAAGGTCATAATAATGGCCTTTCATGAGCAATTTTATTATTGTGGTAGTTCGAAATAAAAAACTTTTTAATAAAAAAAGATCGGGTAAAGTTTGAATATTTCAGCTGGTCTTCCTTCATTACGAATTATCCGAAGAGCCTAATTGTTTTATACGGGATGGGTAAAACATGATTCTTCATTATAGAAAATAGCGGGTTATTTGATTTTTTTCACGGGTCCTTTTTAGTGTGTTCCTGGAGTTAAATTAATCTCAAAACAAAAAGTATTTGGACAATAAACTCCGAACTTAATGAGTCGGGTAAGTTTAATGTATTGAAATCTCGGCTCGGGTAGCGAGTTTTCAACGGGAGGCTATATAATGTTTTTCTAAAAATATTGTTAGAAGTTTTAACTTGAACTATAAATCAATGATAACTTGAGTTGCATAGCAACGGGTTCGTGGTACATATAACGAAGCTAATTTTGTATGTTGACGGGTTTACTTCGATAATATTTTTTGTAAACTTAACACTCAGTTGCGTAGCAACGGGTTTACCCTAGTCAAATCAAATTCAAGAATCCTTAACCAACCTGGATAAACCCGGTACATCTGGAACGAATCCGTAGTTTCCGTCATTTTGACCACTTGAATTTATTGTTCTTTTGAAATTCAGGTTTTTTTATTTCGGAATTTATTCTCAGCAGGTTTCGTTTCGATAAATACCCAAAAACAGGTGAGTAATAACGTTTAACGTAGACCGCGCGTTGGAAATAAAAGCAGCATTCACATTATGATAGAAATTTGAATTTTTTATTGGATAAAATTTGTATACCAATATATGCGGGTAGTACCAAAATAATGGTTTGGAAACTCCTCGGCATACTTTATGAAAATCTTGGGTCAGGCAAATCGTTTCAAACTGTTTTTCCTAGGAACTCTTTCGATTTCCCCTGTAGCACCGATTCAAGAGTTTTTCATCAACTTATATATAGTCTGCGAAAAAAAATGTTGTAGAGAAATATTAAATTCCAGGGAAACCTTGGTAATAGTCGTAATAACCAGCAAAATAAAGTCAGTTTTATCCGGAAAAGGAAAAACTCAGTTTCGCAAGCAATTGTGAATACGAAAGGAGTAAAGTTGCTGATAAAAATGGCACGCCTGGGCATAACGCTACGGAGAGGGCATCTTTTCATTTTATTTCGTTTAGTTGCAGCTGGAATGCTTGACTTGAAAACGTTATCATTTTAATTGGTTTATATTTTTATATTATTTTTGTTCTTCTGCATTTGTTTTATTTGGTGGCAGTTGTAATGCCTGATTTGACAACGTTATCATAGTTGATTATGAGTTTTTTCTTCATTTCCCCTTTATTTCGCTTTGTGGCAGAACTTTTCCAACTATAGTCTATTTTTCGTTAAATGCAGATCCACGTTCTCCTTGGTTCCTACAGTACAGGTGGATGGTCATAGGGCGCCAGCCTTATAAACTGGGTTCGAAACCTGACGTGAGACACAGATTTTGTGGTTTTTGCTATTGCCCGTCAGTTTTTCAACCTTCAGAAACCTCACGGACACTACGCTCCAATAAGCTTCAATATTTTTGTCGAAAAACCAACTGTCCGAATTTTATTATTTTCCAAGCGAACTACACTCACACATGATAAGTTTGACCCAACTTCATACATATTTCATATAAAATATCTTCATTAAGCAGAGGACCCTAGCAGAGTAAGTATAAACACACACAGCTGAGAAAATGCATATCACACTATCACAAAAGGAATCAAAAACAACTCAACGTGGACAAATAAATATTTTCAGAAATTGTCGTGTAATTTTTTTTGTTATTGCGAAAACGATAAAACCTTTTTTTGCAACAAACAAAAATAGTTACATACTATAGTCTATCCAAGAATTCTTATTACTCGGAAAAGTTTTTAACACGCTATACGACTTTCGTCATATTTTTCATATGGCTTTTCACATGAGGGTACTTTCTCAAAAATAACGTTGTCATTAGATAACAAGGAATCCTGATCAAACTATAGTATAAATAGATAAACAAGCAACTAAAAATGCCCTGAAGGCATGGGGAGTAACGAATATGGTTCGATCCTGGCAAGTCCAATCGTGAAAAAGTATGAGACAAGAAAATTTTATTCTCATATTTTTAAATAGTCTGATCGTGAAAAAGCAGGAAACAAGATTTACGATGAATCACGAAACAATTTTGTACTTCATTAAGTCAAGAATCAAACCAAATTACACGAAACATATTTGGGACTTTTCGGTGGAAACGAAATCCCCTTTAGTTCGTCTAGCCTGTTGTGAGCATGAGTCATTTTACTTCGGTCTGTGTGACGAATCCGCCACGAAATTTTTTTATTTCCCTTTCATCAAATAAAGATGGGATTTTTTTAAAGATACTTACTTCATTTCATTTTATTTTATTTGGGCCAGGCCCAGGACATACAAAAGCATGAGTACGTACAGACCATTTATGTTTAAACAAATTGAATCCCAGCATTTTGAATAAGGATAAATATTACCACAACAAACATGAAAAGTCCCAAATATGTTTCGTGTAATTTGGTTTGATTCTTGACTTAATGAAGTACAAAATTGTTTCGTGATTCATCGTAAATCTTGTTTCCTGCTTTTTCACGATCAGACTATTTAAAAATATGAGAATAAAATTTTCTTGTCTCATACTTTTTCACGATTGGACTTGCCAGGATCGAACCATATTCGTTACTCCCCATGCCTTCAGGGCATTTTTAGTTGCTTGTCTATAACTTTTTTATGTGTGAACAATTCACATGTAATCTAGATTAGTGATTAGTGATATAGTGAGTTAAAAGCTGCCTTATGATATCTAAAATAGACAGTTGAAGCTCGGGAGAAGTCTATTATATCAAAAATAAAACAAATTAACACTTTCGTTGTTTTCGATTTTCAGGGGTATTGAACCCAGCACCACCCGTTTAACTTGCAAACCCACAATCCACTTGACTACCTTGACAAAACTATTTTTTAAGCTGATTCGCTACATCAAACCTAGTTTCCAATCATAAATTTACATTACATCATTACATCTAGTGTGAAAAAAATCTCAAAACTTGATTATTTATATGTAGGTTAGCGCAGAGCTGTACTTAACAGCGGACGCTATGTATAACTGAAGTTCAAATATATTGCGACAAAAATCCGCGCAATTTGTCTGCATTCTGTAAACGTTTGTCCAGCACCCTAACCCGCAGAATTTGAATGCGAGAAAAGTTTTCGAGTCGGCGACCTCGGTTCACAATATTTCAGAGACTTTTTTGAAAATTTTATTTCAGATTCGGATTCTTCATCAAATTTGGAGCTTGCATGAATTTTTTCATCTTCGTACATGAAGTTTTCAGCGATTTTCCATTTTTTATTGCCGGTTCCGAAGAAAATTCCCGAAATTCCAAACTTGTTGAATCGGATGGCTCCGACGTCCGGAAAATTCATACATGCTCCAAATTTGATGTAAAACTCGAATCTGAAATAAAAATTAAAAAAAAATTAATTAAGTATCGTGAACCGAGGTCGCCAATTCGAAAACTTTTCTCGCATTCAAATTTTGCGAGTTAGTGTGCGGGACAAACGTTTACAGAATGCAGACAAATTGAAATTTTGTCGCGAAATATTCGGACTTCAGTTATACCATGTGACTCTTGAATTTTTTTCCTCACTTCCAGACCACTTAAAATAAGGTTTTGGGGTGTTTTAATAACTTTGGTACATGTCTAGAAACGAAGAAAAAAAATTACTTAGTAAAAAATTTTGACCCGTTTTTTTCATTTCTGAACTTTTTGACGGACCACAAAACATTTTTAAATGTACTGATCAAGTTTTCAAAAAATAGTTTATCAGAACTGTATTCCCTCTAGACCTCCTGTTAAAATCAAGTTTATCATGTTTCTTTATAAATAAAAATTTTAGAAACCAATGTGGCTGAAATGGTGTGAGTAAGTGAACTTAAATTTTCACCGTTTTTGGCGGCCTATAAATATTTTTTGAGAGGACGCAGAGAATCATCTTTTCTGTGGTCGATACAGCTTCAGTCATTCTAGACATTCTGATGGTACAATGGATCTCAAGTGTTTATATCTTGAGATAATTTGATTTTCGAAGGAGCAAAAATCGTCAAAAACGTTGAAATTTTCTGCATCAGTTTTTTCAAGTTTTTGTCAAAGTACGATTATTTTTTCGGAAAATGTGACGGAGTGAGGTCATAATAAAATTTGATTCCTCATATGATAGGCTGTTTTTCATAACGATTCAATCATCTCAACACGAGTAATTAAGCTAATGTGAAAAATTTCGTAAATTTTTTTTCTCACATGACCCCATGCGCTTTTTGTGTTTTTGAGTAGAGTGACAAATTGAATAGCGTAACATAATTCGACATATGTAATACACATCCAGTTAAAATTTCAGTTTGATCGGACATTCCTATCGCTCATACTACGATTCTTTCTTCATTTTGCCTGCGATTTTTGACAATTTTTTCATAAAATCCCCTAAAAATGGTACAAATATCATTCCGATCTGCGGGACAGTTTAATAATCGTTTTTTACGCAGAAATTTGACCTAGGTACCAATTTTCAGCTTCACAGGTCTTACCCAGTTCCCATACAGCGTTTTGGGGGAGGAAAAAAAAACGGAAAATCGCATTTTCATCGTTTTTGGACCTGAAAAATGAAAATTCGTCCCTATCGGGTTAAAAATAGCCAATCAGGTGTAGAATCTCACGAGAAAACCGATGAAACAAACTAGAAGTTGATATGATGGGCCTAGATCAAGATACCCGCAAAAAAGCTTATCTTAATCGAACCATATTAAGGGAACGGCCTACCGGCCGTCCCTTGATAAAAGCTTGCAGCAAATGAGACAATTTTGCGATTCGAAATTTTTGTGGCGAGACTGGGGGGATGGAGGAGTCGGAGCATTTTTTGGTTGATATTGAAGTCGAGTATATAATGAAATAAGAAATTTTTTTTTTCACAAAAACGAAATACATATTTGAGTCAATAACGACGGTCGAGCGAAAGTATCGTAGGAGCAAAATTAAGAACATTTAAAATTTATAGAATTTTGATTCATATTCAGTCAAAAGAACACAGTGAAATACGGAGATGAAGGTTTTTACGGACAGAAAACATCAGAAACAAGCATATATTCCATTCCGTAGCATACCGCGAGATAATTATATTAAAATATATTGTTTATTTAATTAAATATTTCAATTCGCATTGCAATTCGGTAAATTTTTTGAAATTCGTCACCCGGAAAGTTAAGCGTAAAGTACACAACACAAGCCAAGAGATAATCCTGCTCATTATGTATGTCGAACAGTGGAACAATGGTAACGTTGTGGAAGACATAAACATAGAAATTGGATTTCTAGCCTGATTAGTGATTCAGTTTCTTGTTACAATAATTTTTTACACGTTTTGTTAGAAACTAATGATCCAAAGAAACTTCAGAATTTTTTTAACGTGCGTCGCAAATACTTTTGAAACTCGAAGATGAAATGTTTTTACGAGAAAACTTCGAGTAACAAGAAACTTTGAACCAACTGTAAAGAGAGCTGTTTTGAAATAAAAAATTTACACGACTATGTGCTCACGTTCACTGGCGGATGAGCCAATCTTCCAAAAGGAGGGGAATTTCGTCAAAGAGAGGGGAATTAACAGAAATCAGGTCGATTTACCTACACCTTAGGAAACAAACTCAACATTTTGAAACCGCCAAAGAGGGGGGAATTCCACTTTTCCCTCCCCTTCTCGTCCACTAGTGCTCACGTTCACGTAAGATAAATACAGCTAACGAAGATAGGGTACGATATTAAATTAACACACTCACTCGATGGAAGTGTATCCAAATTTATAAAACAATTGCAATTTGCAAAAGGTTGTAAGGGTCGAATAAATAACTCGCAGAGACATACACACCGCAAAAGTACTGCAAAACTCAGTAATAAAAAGATCATGATAATATATAAATAAAAAATGTTAAGTACCATTATTAACTGCATATATCATAGTGGTTTTCGGAGGGAAAGGGGCTACACGGCCATGGATAAATGAACTGGCTCCGACTCAGTAGGGAGCAATATTCACAAAAGTATAACAGAAGTAAAAATAAATAATACAAAATTAGTTAAAAACATATATTGTACTTTTCAACATGAGCCACAGGCTGAGAAAATTCGAGAATGAAAAAACACCGGGGGTTTCACACAGTGGGACTATAAGAAGATAGCTGAACAAGATTATGACGGGTGAATGAATGAAGAAATTAAATAATTCACATAACACCGAATGACGCTAGCTATAGCCTATCCAGGGTTTTTTGTTAGCCAAAACTTTTTGGCGCGCAGTTTGAATTTGAATCTGTTCTCGGCGCACTTTTTCGAGAATTTTTTTACTTAACATTCAGATAACATTTCACAAAACAACAAATACTGCACCTAATGCATTGCAAGTGTGAGTAACCGACCCACAAAATTTATCTATGATAACAAAAGAAGAAACCCTGACCAAGCTATAACTGTTTTACACAGAACCGTATTTGGCATGATTTTATCGCTGTTTCGAAATAGACTCGGACTTGAAATTTTATTCATGTAAAACTGCTTAGTATTTAGGAAAAAACGAGTCGAAATGTGTTTTGTGCGCCAGTCAGTCATTGCAACGGCCAACGGTACACGAGGAAAAATATCACTAAATATCTGAGCACGATAGTTTTCATGAATAAATAAAACTACGTCTAAGGTGGCATTGAAATACACTAATTAATTCAAACTGATTAGGAGACCACGTATTCGACCCTGTAGACAGAGTTTTCCACACACACCGGCGGACGAGCCAAACCTCCAAAGGGAGGGGAATTTCGTCAAAGAGGGGGTAATTTGCAGTTTTCAGACCATTCTACCTATACCGTAGGTAGGGAAAAAAATATACTTTTGAAAACGCCAAAGAGGGGGGAATTCCACTTTTCCCTCCCCTTCTCGTCCGCTTACGCACACACAGACATGTGCAACGAAATCAGTTGTGAGTGTTCAACCCATTCCTGCCAAAACACACGCTTGGAAAAGTTGAGAAATTCAGAAAAATTACGGACAATCCAATTCAATCTCCTAATCAATCGAAAACGCAATATACTTACATAAAATCTGCCAAAAACAAAAAATAAAACCCGCAGCACATGCACAGAAAATCGAAAAAATTTGATCTGCACACGAGTTTTGAACTCGTGACCCCGGTTTATCAGGCTGACGTCGTTCGCATTAGGTCATACGAACAACAGGCGGATTTGCTCAATCCGGACTGGTATCTTCTACGATGATCACACGTTCAAAGTTCCTATTGGGAGCGTGTGACGTAGCGCCAACCATGGGGCGACCGTCTTCCCGAGAGATAAACAGTTGTAGACCTGAAAAACGTGGAATTTCAGAACATTCATCGAAACTGGCAGACAAATGTAGAGACATTCTGAATGAAGTTGAAAAGAGAATTGCACGTGCGTAAACAATATTTCTAGAAAATACTAATTTCTTAGAACCTACAAACTATTTTTTATACTTTGAGTGTAGTAATAATGTCACGCAATTTTCAAAGTCACACAAGCTAGGTTTTTATGAAGTTAAGTTTGAATTTTGCATGGAATGAGTAGAAATTTGTTCTAAGAGTTCCAAATGTCATATCATAAAAAAGGGAAATGAATGGACAGGAAAAGGAGAAATCGACAATACTACTGACAATATCTGGGTTGAACGTTTCGTGAACCTAATATACCAAAAAACTCGTGACCCCAGTAATTCTACGTTTTTATAGTTTTTGCACATGGCATGCAACCCATTCATTGCGCACGAGCAAAAGTACAACATAAAACAAGACAATTAGTGCTTGGAAAGATTTAGTGAAATGAACCACATTACCGTCAACTAGGACAAACCCACTTTCACCGGCGATATCCTAGAAAACTTTTGTCACAATTGAGGGATTTTATTCTGAAGTGAACCAACTGTCCGAAAAACAAATCTCACTATTTGAAACCTGCAGAGCGGGTAAATTCAAACTTTTCTCCCTTTATTATCTCATATCATTAGTTGAGTCGTATGAAAAATACCTCCAAGGAAAAACACAGTAATGTTAACTTTGAAGACAGCTTCATTTTTCATCGGTCATCGGATGATTTCCAGGGTAATGGAAAATTATCATTTGATCATAGCACATGTATGTTTTCTATGTACTATCATTTATTCTCACTCTTTATACCCACAATTTTCAAGCAATCCATACACAAGTAATTCCCAATGACCCGGATGAAACGACAATGGATGTGAGAAATAAGTAAAAACCCGGGACAAGACAAAATAAAATTCAAATTTCCGGACATCAATAACCTTCATTTTCACGTCGATCATCCGCCTGATCATCGGCGACCGGCTGATTGAGCTGACTCAGGTGCAGTTTTTGTTCAATTATGTCATCGATCAACTCTTCAGCGTCCACCCGCGTTCGCTCCACGTTCGACGAACCGGAGGGTAGCCAGGAGGACGCTGCAATATTTTTTTAAGTTGAAATGCGACTCACTTTTAATACAAATTACACTTACGTACGCAATCACGATTACACCGAAAAAACGTCTAGTTTTCTTGCAACTTCTTTGATTAGACTTGTGCTTGGCTCGAAAAGGGTCGAGTAGGTCCCAACAGGGTTAACGTATTTCAAGTTTCTTAATTATTTTTGGTTCATCGTTATAATCGCAACAACGAGAAAAGCAAATCAATGTCGCAGAGCGAAATAAAGGACAAAGAACGAAAAATTAAATTACCAATACGCCAATAAAGCAAATAAACCGACCGGAAACGGGCGAGGCGCCACCGACGACGTCGAACATGACACCGCTGCTGGGAGTCACCGATCTGCGAATAAAACAACCTCTCACTCACTCACTAACTCCATCACTCACTCACTCACTCACTCGCACACTCACTCACTCACTCACTCACTCACCCACTCACTCACTCACTCACCCACCCACTCACTCACTCACTCACTCACTCACTCACTCACTCACTCACTCACTCACTCACTCACTCACTCACTCACTCACTCACTCACTCACTCACTCACTCACTCACTCAAGGGTAGGTAACCCATACCATTAAATAGAATTATTGTTTCACGATACCTCTCTGCCCATCAAATGTTCAAAACTCCGAAACTTTTATTTACCCCCAACCTGGCTATCCGATCATTATTTCTTCTCGGCAGCGAGCCACTGGGCACGGACAACTCATCTCGTATCAACTGATTGGTCGAAGTTGAGGGCGGTGTGGCGCAGGAGTGACGATGATTGACAAGCCGAGTGTTGCCTGTCGCTTGTTGCTCGTGCAGCATCAGGCGTGCATCGCTGGCTGAAACATCAGGTTCAGCTAAACATAACATTAATATAGTTGGAATTGGAAATAAATTAAAATAAAATAAAAGGTGCAAAAAAGTTGGCGTTTCGGCTTCTCAATCGATACGCCTAAATTGACGGAACTCTTCAGTCGTTTATTCGAACTTAATTATTTCTCATTGCTAATGAGCCAGGCGAATTTTTTCCTTTACTATTCAGTGACGGTGTTGACTGACCTGACGGTACCCAATTTTTCAGTTAAAAGGTTCAGTTAGTTTAATTTTTTATTTATATAAAGAATTAGACATTATGAGATGCCATTTGCTCACATTATACTGTGTTGTTTGTGTAAGTGTAACACTACAAAACGTAAAACTGAGAAACGAACATAACGCACGACATTTTAAAGATCGGTAGGCAGAGAATTAATGAAAGTCACTGTTATATAAACGGTGAAGTTTACTCAAGAGGATTAACAACAACAAACAAGGAACCGATTTCACGCCATTTAAACAACATAACAACCAAATATTTTAAAAACAACAACAACAACAGCCACCTATTTTTAGTTCTGAATGAACCAAGCACAAACACAAAAATTTTGATCTTATTTCGAAAGACATGTTAAAGAATAACAGAAAATCTGTATATAAAATTAACTAAACTGCACAAAACATCACAAGGTAAGTAAATTAGTCGTGGTCTTGAAGCAAGCATTCAAACCTGGACAATTGCAGCTGACACTCAACATAGCACCTATAAAATTGAACCGCATTTAACGTTTGCATACATAGCCAAATGGTTAGGTTTTCAAAAACAAGAGAGCGCAGACGGTAAGGGTAAGTTCAGTAAGTTCAAACCTAAAAAAACAGTTACGAATGGACTATGGATAGAAAATAAGGTTAATCGTTACGTTACAACATTGTTAGTTTTGCATTCAGTAAGGAGGGCAGGTAAACAATTGAACATGCGTGCACTGACGGACGAGCTAAACCTCCAAAGGGTGGGGAATTTCTCCAAAGAGAGGGAAATTTGCAGTTTTCAGGCCATTTCACCTACACCTTAGGGAACAAACTCTATTTAATAAAAAGGCCAAAGAGGGGGGAATTCCACTTCTCCCTCCCCTACTGGTCCGCTAGTGCATGCGGGCAACAAGCTCACTGATTAATATATATTTTATAAATTACGAAATTAACTGTTAATGTTAACTTTCCCATTCAAGAAAGCTTAACACAGCAGTTCAATCAAACGCAAAATTCTAGATAGGATAGTTGACTGCTGCGCTAAATTTTTCTCAATGAGCATTTCTCGCATACAAAAACCGAAAATTACAGAGGAATACAACAACGTTACTAATAATAATAGGTGTCTAAAAGTGCCCGCGAACCTGTAACGAACGACAAAAAGCTACCCCTAAGCTAATGTTTCACGGGAAATTATATTTCCCATCGTATTTCTAACCCAATCGCGCACTGTCGTGACGTTCACGTTCCCGTAATTTCAAAGAACCTTAACCATGAAAACTGCAAGTTTGAAATAATTAAAATGCCCAAATTAAATTTAAACTAGGAAACAAGGACCAATATAACTTGATTACCTTATTGATCACTATAGCCTTCAATTTAATCTAGGTTTTCTTATTATAAATCTGCCCTTCCTTTTCTAACTCATCCAATCAATTAACAAAGATTTTTGTTTAAAGATTCGAAGTCCGAAAGTCCGAAATAATGCTGAGCCGTCCCAAATCCAGTATACCTACAAAGGTTACGTGAAATGAAAATAAACACAATGGGATGAAAGAAGTGTGTGATATCAGGGAGGGAAAAGAGTTTAGGACAATAATTTCCTTCCATCCCACATAAAAACAGGCAGAAACAACAATGACAAAAACCCAAATTATCACAACAGCGAGCGCTAAACTATAGGTTCTATGGTAATCAACTTAAAAAAATACTTTAATTCTCTTCAAAATCAAAACTATCGCATTTTTTTCAAATACTGCTGCATTAGACTGAACTACTACTCTTTCTTTCGCTATCGCTTCTACTGGTTCAAAAACACTAAACACTGCATCCTTCCCGCAACTGATCAGCCTGCCAAAATCTGAACTGCGCGCCAAATATAAACCCGAACCAATCAATACGGAATATCCGATGCACATTCCGCAACGAATGATTGATAATCACTTTTGTACTTTTTTGTTAAATTCTCTAGAACAAATAGATTCACCTGTCCTTGACCAACCCGAATGTCCGAAGTTATAAGTAGCTGAGCTGTATCCGAGATTTACCATATTGCGTGACATACCACGATCTGATGGCATGACTCGCGGCACCGTTCTGTACGGCCCACCGATTGTGCTCTGCATATCACCGAGTGCGTCCGCCTGTGAGTGAGTAAGTGAGTGAGTGAGTGTGTGAATAAGTCGGTGAGTGAGTGAGTGAATGTTGAGTCAGTCGGTGAGTGAGTGGTGAGTGAGTGATTGATTGAGTGAGTGGTGAGTGATTGGGTGAGTTAGTGTGTAAATGAGTGAGCGAGTGAGTGAGCGAGTGAGTGGTGAGTGAGTCGGTGGTGAGTGAGTGAGGGAGTTGGGACGAGTTTGTAAATGATCGAATGAGCAAGTGAGTGTGAGTGTGAGCCTTTGAGTGATTTGGTGGGTGAGTAAATAAGTAAATGAGGCAGAGAGCGAGATGGTGAGTGAACGTGAATTAATGAGTGACTGAGTGAGTAAATTAATCAGTGGGTGAGTTGAACACGACTCACGAGTGAAACAACCGAAAATAAAAGACTGAGTTCATAAATTTATCCTGATGAATAACCTGTAAAGCGGCCGACACCTTCGGTGAAACCTGCGAGTGTAATGATGTGGTCATCGCTGATTGGTTGGTTTTGGGTGACGAAGTCTTGCGATGACTGGGCAAAACGGCGGCTGCAAAAATAACCAATACGATATTATTTTTTAAATATCTAACATGATTCCTTGAAAATATGTAACATCCTTCCTATTGTGTTTCTATACACTAAGCACTATTGCAATATCAGGTGATATAGAAATTACGCTTTTTCACTTCAACTAGGTTTTACCACTTTGAATTAAATACTCGTCACATCATCTACCGTAATGAACGGCTTTACGCCATTATAATTATTTCGTAATAAAAATATTCAAAGCAAAAGATTCGAAAACTCTTCTGTTTCTGTAGAACATTTACTAACTATCGTATAATCCAAGTCCCACAACCAACTCGCTCTAAATTCACTATAACTACCAAGTGACTATACAGTAATTATTGACTTCAGTTCAGCCATACTATTTACAAACCTGAAGCCGCATTGGAAGTTGCAGCTGCCATTGAAGTAGTCGGCAACTGCTCGTTCGTTGGAGTAGTGGAAGACGGACCCAGTTGGACCTGGTCCGCAATTTCATCGATCAGCGAGGTGTATTCTGAAGGTTAAGGATAAGTAAAGTAAATGTACGCCTCAATTTTATGAGAAAGTTTCGAGTGATTTCTTCGAAAGCTAAAGCCGGCATCTATAAAAGGTGATCAGTTTGCAGAAGAAAACCCATTACACGCAAACACTTGAGCATTTATATACGTCGCATTTACCTATACTCACTCACTTATTTACAACATTCACCAAACTACTGGATTGCAACGCAAAACCTCAGAATACAGGTGGGACCCAAAGTTGAACAGTATTTTTGGTTCACATGCGAAATTGCGTTCCTCTGGGGTCAACTTATTTAACCTCTCTGGCCTGGCCAAGACGATGGTATAAAGGTGCGCCCTGCTGGCTTCAGCTTAGCATTAAAAAAAGCCACAGTAAAAATTATGTATTTTGACTTAGACATCAGAATCGATCGACTTTCTCACCTTTAGGCGTGCCAACACCGGTCGATAGCTCAACGGATGGCACGGCACTGCTACCGGCGATACCGATGGTACTGGGACGGCTGACCTTGGACGTGACCATCGAATCGAACGTCGAGGTTGAAGGTACCTTGAAATACAAATTACTAACAGAAGGTCGTGGGTTCGATTTCTACCAGAGCCTCACTATAAGTCGGAGTGTCGGAAGTTCTGCATGATTTACATAATCGTTATAAACTTACCATGGCGTCCGGTTTGTCCACATCATTCGGGTCTCTATCTTCTGATTCCGATTGTGACCCGCCCGCCGCCTGAAATGAAATTAAATATTACACAGAATAAAAATTCACAAGCATGAAATAATAATCCAAGTTAAGTTTTTATTCTGTTTCTGTGAGATTCAAAATTTGTTTTGTCAGAAATTATGAAAAATAGGATCAACTTGGCTCGATTCGATTGAGTGATTGATAGTTCAAACAAAAAACTTTATTCTTCAAAGTATAGGTATACAGATCATGGTATGGAAATGGAGCAGTTAAAAACAGAAAAAGTATGATAGGGAAATTTTTTATAAGAGACAGAAGGAAGTGGGAAAAGACAAATACACAAAAAGCTCTACCTGTTCATCAAGTAGTTGATCCCAGGCACTGGGCGCCCGTCGGTCCGCCGGGTTGACGTGACCCTGCATCGAACCCGTTGTATGTTCCAGAGAGGGCCTGCGAATCGGAATCAATAATAATATAATATAAATTACTAAACATTTTTTCTCTTGGTTGCATTTGCATGTATCTATCGCAAATAATTGTGTGCTAAACACGTATCCAGTCTGATAATTGACCAATAACGTGATAATGATGAATAATAATACGATTAAAGAACTCCAAATCTGTATATATTTTTTCATTGATCTTTCACGCACTGGCCCACTTTCACGCACATTGCAAAAATACTTACTATCGTCGGTCGTACTATAAGTCATTTGTGAATTTTCATGCCTCTTATTTGTTTGAAACTCCCAAAGACAACCCATTCACACTGGCGGACGAGCGAAACCCTTCAAGCAGATGAGGAGGTAATTTCACCCATGAGCATGAAGCAAGGCATTGTAGGTCATTTCACCTATTACCTACCGTCTTGGATTAGAACGGAACACATTTTAACTTTTTGTAAACCACCAAAAAGGATAAAAGGGATTCAACTTCTCGCTGGTAAACCAACACTTTGAAGAATGGATCGGCACTCAGAAGGCGCATGGCAACATTCACACGTAGTCGACTGTTATCCTGACGTCTATGGCCCTTGTTGTAGCCTGAAAACAAAATTATGTCACATACAACTAGCGGACGAGAAGGGGAAGAAAAGTGGAGTTCCCCTTTTTTGGCGGTTACAAAAAGTAGAGTTTGTTCCCTAATATATGGGTAAAATGGCCTGATTTTTGAAAATTCCCCCTCTTGGCGAAATTCTCCTACCTTTGGAGAATTAGCTCGTCCGCTCACATACACTCGCACAACTAATGAAACGGGAAACAAGTAAGATTCAGTCTTACTTGCTTGTGGATAATTCAAATGAAACAGTTCAACGTTTTTCTGGCAATAAATGTTCATGTGAAAAAGACACAATTTTATACATAATATTCCTATTATATTTCCCATGTTAAAATCGAAAACCAACCTTCGAGTAAATAAGATCTGGATTGGCCATCCACGCCACTGCCCGTGTATTCGGACAAATTCACGTCGATGAAGCCGAGTTTCTCGAACGATTTGCCACCCTTCACTTCCTGCAAACAAAAACAACAGCTGTTTTATCATCATAAATCAGTGGATGTTGATCCTTTTGCGTATTTTGATTGAAACCATTTTTACCCAGAACGACCTACAGATACAACTGTCTTGATCAATGATCTGACTTGTGAACCCTGATATCACTTTTGATTCGGTTTTTCAAGCACGAACTGGTAGGAAAGTTTAGGGGTTGATCAAAAAGAACTGATCAATTATCCACGTTCAAAATGAACAATGGCGCGGTCAAAATTGCTCATCACATTATCATTAGTCTATAATCAGGCAAGCGCAAAAGCCAAAATGACTTACGATTGATTAGTACTCCCCCCTCCCAAATTATTCAGAAATACTTAGTCAATGCGGTTCGGTCTCAACCTCAAGAACTTGGATATGACTGGCTCATTTTGGGTTAAACTTGGATACGACTCGCTCGCTTCCGATCAACCTGTTACTTAAATCCGACTACTCTTTACTTATATATAACCAATCTAATGATCGAGACAAATAAAATTGAAATAGAACTTCTACAAAAGAAAAACCAGCCTTTCTCACGGACACTCGACACAAACACGT
>OZ038447.1:3148576-3158576 GCA_964036265.1 Daptonema setosum | reverse complement strand
AAACATTAACAACGACAACAACAACGCCAAACATTAACAACAACAACACATCAACGTTTTTACGTGGCGCGGCAGGCAAGTGTGTAAAATATTCTGTGTAGGATTGCCAGCCAAACCCCGGACATCGGCCCGATCACAGTGAATTGCGAATGTCGCTGTAGTTGTGTTGTTGTTGTTGTTGTTGTTGTTGTTGTTGTTGTTGTTGTTGTTGTTGTTGTTGTTGTTGTTGTTGTTGTTGTTGTTGTTGTTGTTGCTGTTGTTGTTGTTGGTGGTCTTTGCGATAACTCAGAAGATGATAAATGAGTTCCTCATCAGAAAAAAACAAGAGTATGTTAGAAGTGCCGAAACCTAGATTTCAACGAGTGTGGTTCTCTCGGGGAAGAGTTAAAAAAAGTGGTAAAGAAGTGACGTTAGAGTTTTTCCACACTAACAACGTGACCATCGAATAAAATACGATACAAACGTTGCGACTCATTCATTGTGGTCACACATCCATAGAATTATTTTTTTGATAGCAAGTTACTTTAAAAGTTACTTAACAACCTTTACCTTACCAACCTATAACAGTACAATTTTTAATGAAATAACCTAATGCAACAGTTTAAAGACCGTTTACGACAGAATGTGTTTACATTCGGGTCTGTGTTGTCGATGATAACAACAATAAGAACAGAAAACACGCCGTTTCGAAGAATTTTCTTGAACAAAAAAGTTTAATCGACTAAAAAATCTCCCACCAAGATGTATCCTTTTCATGTTTTTGGAGGCGGAATTTGAAGACCTGTTATTTTTGTACCTAAAGACTTTCCATGCATGCACATACAGTGAGATCAATCAATTTTAGCCAAAAATATTACTGGGTGGTTTAAAAAAATCTCAACACTTTGGTGATGAATATCTTGTGACATATAGTACCGATTAATTTGCGCTTTTCAGGGATTAACAACAACATATTAAACTAACAAACTCTATAATATCAGAGGGATCAGCGAATCTCAACGACCATCACGCTTCATTGAGTGGAATGTATATATCCTGTAACAAAATAACTTGACCAAGCTTTAATCCTACCTTTTACATATCCGCCAAAAATCCCTACTTTTCTTTGAATGACGAAAAAATAGCGTACAAAACTCAGTATCGTAATCAATTGAGAAATGAATGCCAATGACACGTATTTAATGTTCCAGTTCTTTCATATTGTCAGGGTCTCACTTAATGCTTCCGCTGTTATCAGTTGTCGAAGACAGAAATTCTGGTTTAGATAACAAAACTGTACCACTGACCGTTTAGGTTGAAAGATTGGAAAATATAAGGAAAGTTATAGAAAACAGGCTTTTGATATTTTTACGTCCTCGTAACTTTCTCTATCTCAGTAAGGATCTTGATTCGGCTATGATATGCGATCACAACGAAAAAAAATCACTGAATATACGATAGTATATTTTCAGAAATTGCATGTGTTTTTATGCCGGATAAGTTTCAAATTAAATTGGTACTTTGCCTTGCAGTTTTTTGGGTATAGGACTGCTGAAGATAAGCTTTTTACCTTTGCTTGAGTCACCGTATGTACATACGTTTTTTGTCTATTTTATATACTATACTGTATGAAGGAAAGAAAACAGTGTGGTAGACTAGAGTACAAGTCAGACGGTAATTTGATTCTGACTAACTTTAATTAGATACATGAAGCCTCAGTCGTACAAAAGTATGTATATGTAATGTTAGCGTACTCACACGTTAAGAACATTTAGTGAACGAGATTACTACGATCTGAACTATTTTATTTGGTGGGATTATAGTCATGTGTTGGTTTCATGGGTAATTTACGGCCAATTTTCATTACTGAGGCCATCACGGCGCACTAATACCATTCAGAATGGTGTTTTCGTACGGGTCGGATAGGTTAAATAAACTGACGGGAAATGATCTGTGTCTCAAGTCAGGTTTCGAACCTAGGAACACCAGTTTCCGAGGCTGACGCCTTCCGCACTCGACTAGACATGCAACAAAATAAGGTAATATTTGGTAGTAGGGAATTTTACGATGTGTATTCCCAGACGAGTGAGTAAGAAACCCAATTTCCTGTGCACCTTACGTACTGAACCTTCAACCTATGTACATGTGTATGAAAACCATCGCGCAGTTTCATATCAAGAGTCACGAATGATGACAGGAATAGAATAAATTCAACTGCAGAACTAATAATATCGTAAAAAATATGCTTCTCGCACAAAAATGACGAAGATAAATTCTAAATCAACTGAAATTGGTCAAGTAGGAATGAAAATAACAGGAAGAAAATCGTCGGTATAGTTGAATGGTATAGTAATCTCAATGGATTGGATTATTCCATGCAATCACATATTTGTAGGCCTCGTAATTGGTTTCAAGAAAAAACAGATCTCGGTGCGCGATCATATAATTTGCGCTAAATTAGACTCGTGACATGTATTATTTATGACTTATGAAAGATATGCCTTTATTCACTATCATGGTTTATGAGATCAAGTTTCTGGTTCTGACAATTCCTGAACGTGGTTCTTCTGATTTATGACGAATACAGAACTTATACAAAACTTGATTCTTAACTTTTTCGCAATTTTTAATAATTTCTCATGATCAATTATGAGGTTTTATTCTACGTTTGCCACGAGTTCATTGAACCCTGATGTTCTAGATGTCTGATATTCTAGATGTCTGATATTCTAGATGTCTGATATTCTAGATGTCTGATATTCTAGATGTCTGATATTCTAGATGTCTGATATTCTAGATGTCTGATATTCTAGATGTCTGATATTCTAGATGTCTGATATTCTAGATGTCCGATATTCTAGATGTCTGATATTCTAGATGTCTGATATTCTAGATGTCTGATATTCTAGATGTCTGATATTCTAGATGTCCGATATTCTAGATGTCTGATATTCTAGATGTCTGATATTCTAGATGTCTGATATTCTAGATGTCTGAAAAAAGGCTCACACGGAATGAAAATTGATCACAAAGTAAATGGTGCGCATTCAACTTCAGTCTCCAACTAATAAAAGGATAATATTTTACATATGAATCGTAGAAACTACGTAATAGTCTAGAAAAACAAACATAGATGAATAAAAACATTTTGAAAATTCATTATAATGTAAAAGATTATGAATTCTACAAGTTCACAACAACTTCCAACATTTCAAACAATGTTCTTATATATGTCACTCGAGAATATGAACAAGACGAAAATCACCAGAAAGAGTTGTTATCGCGAACCTGTTTTTTAGTAATACGATTTCGAGTGTAGCCCGAAGGAAATAACCGTAATCAAGTTTTTTTCACTTCTTGTTTTCTGCTTATTATAAAACCGCCACTGCTATAAATAAACCATTCATCATAGATCAAGACCTTAAAATTTAAAATTATTATTATAGTTATTACTACTTCGTTCTCGGCGTTCCTTTTACATCTGAAACGTGAATGACTCCGGTACCAGGAGGTGATTTCCAAGTTCCTTTCATAGTGGCAGATATGTTGTATACGGGGACATTTTTTATCAGCTCAAAAATAAATCTTGATGATTTTTGTGGAAACGCGGAATAATTATAAAAATTGGTTTTGTAGTATCACGTTGCTAGGTCACGTCAGCAATGAAGAAGGAAAAAAACAAGAAAATATGAAGGGCAATCAAACGTAATCACCTAATGAATTGTGAATGACATTTATTGTTGAACATTGGCCCATACGTCAATCGGTGTCGTCCGATCCAGTTTTACTGTGTACGTGCAGATGTTGACGATCGAAAATGTGTTTACGTGATTTTTGGTGTAATAATGCTTTTACGTGGATATTTTTGGTTAAAACTTCATATTTACGTGAATTTACGTATTCTTTATTTTCCGTAACAAATTTTAGCAAAAAATTTCAGACTGAGATTTCTTGTGTTTTTGGGCTGGGCGATCCGGAATTGTGTTAAAAATATTTTAACGTGATTTTTGGAAATTGGGAATTTGACACGAGATTTTTTTTCAACTTTCGTGTATTTGTTGCTGATAAACGTTGAGGATGGGATGATGTGTTTATGTTTTACGTGATTTTGTGTACTATGAAGTGAATTTTTCTTCAAGAAACGTTTATTCTGGGTTTTTTTCAATTTTTGCTGGTGAACGAGATGGTGTTTACGTGATTTTTCAGCATTATGATTAAAACGTTCTGATTATGAGTTTTCTGGTATATTTTTGCTGGCCGAGCCTATCTATGGTTTCTGGTTACTCAACGTTTTTGAATTCTCTGTTCACAAATCGGAAAAAAAAATTATCAGGGCACAGGTAAAATATCAGATGAAATTGCGTTGCGTTTTATTCGTTGTATTTGTGTGCGCGATTTTGTGGAATTTCTACGCAAGAAAGTTATGCAACGCAATTTTCTGCGTAGTTTATTTTCTGATGCGAAGCCTATGAATAATTCGCGGAATCTTAAGTACCGAAAAGTCCCTTAAGTGGAACGTGAATTTGTTTACTTAAATCACGATCGGTCTTTGAACTTACAATCGCCCAACAAATCCGCGAAAAAAAAACAGGAAATTTCGAGTTTCAGGTCAACGAGCAAAGTTCAAGGTTCAGACTTTGTGGACGCGGATGTAAAAACTCGCGGGCTAGACGTTTGTTGACGTTCAAAACACTTGTATAGCACTCACAGTCACTGGCGGGTGAGCTAATTCCCCAAAGGGCGAGGAATTTCGTTCAAGAAAAGGGAATTCGAAGTTTTCAGGACATTTTGCCTACACCTTAGGGAACAAATTATACTTTTTGAAAGCGTCAAAGAGGGCGGAATTCCACTTTTCCCAAACCCTTCTCGTCCGCTAGTGCTCACAGTCACAAGTGATTGAGCGACTAGATTTGAAAGCCCGTCATTTTGCGGTTTGTAGGACTAATTTTTTTCGTTAATTTGCAGCTGTAAATACATCTATGTAAAAATCAGTAACAACTTGAATGTTAACAAAGTCACATTCACTTTGCATCCAAATTCAGTCTTTTAAAGTCTCTAGATCTAGGATTTCTTGTTCTTCTATAAAAAAAGTTTCCACAAACAGTTCGACTTTGGTGTGCGTTGTTGTTTGATGAATTTATTCACATGGCATTGAACAACATACGAACGGTGCTTTCAATTTAAACTGCAATTAGTATGTTTATTTCTGACTAGAACGGTTTCAAACTAAATACATATCCAGAATAAGTTTATGTTAAAGAATAATTGGTTAAAATGAAATATAAAAAGAGTTAAATAAATGAATATCACATACAACTGACAACAATGAAAGATGGATTATTTGTGCCAAACTGATAAAATGCATAAAAAATGCGAATCCATATAATGCTTGACAAGATTTTAAATTTTTTTCGGTTAATTTAAAATGTTTGACGTATCCGAAGCAATGATAAAACAAATATGTGACACAAAAACTGTAAAATGAATTTTATTAAAACGGACAAAAGTGTTAAAAGTTTCATTAGAATCACGAAGAAATAAAGATACTCATGACAAATACAGCAATTATATGGGGTCGTCAACACAAATAATGCTGAATTCATTACAGGTAGAAGTGAATACAGTTAACTTAATATAAGTCATTATTAACATCCGTTATAATCTTTTCAACTATAAATGATCACGGCTGTTTATTCTGGGTTCATAGAGAAATATACGAAAAAATTATCTCTATTCGATATAGAAGCAGCAAAAATTCAATTTACTTAATATAGACGTTCGTAAAAGGTGTATCCAGTTGCGAATGCGTTGTAAACGGACATCGGTGGTGGGTTTGTATCACTACCAGCCATTGGAGCCGGTGGGTCGCGTTTCATGGTGAGCTACAGAGTGAGTGAGTGAGTGAGTGAGTGAGTGAGTGAGTGAGTGAGTGAGTGAGTGAGTGAGTGAGTGAGTGAGTGAGTGAGTGAGTGAGTGAGTGAGTGAGTGAGTGAGTGAGTGAGTGAGTGAGTGAGTGAGTGAGTGAATGACCAACCCCAACGCAATGACCAGTGCCACTGTTGTAGTTGTACGACAAACATCCTTCATTCTTCTGACACTGCAGTGCACACTCACGTACATCCCAGACTGTCTCATCAAACAGCTGTCCGGAAGCTGAAACAACGAATGCCGAGAGTGCAGTGGCTAAGAGATTCAACTCGTATCCGATATGTCTGGAGTTCGAAACCGTTGCAATGAGAACTCAAATTTTGTTAATGAAAGATTTACTGTACAGTATATCAAAAGATGAAAAGTAAAACAGCTTTCGTCGACGTGTAGTAGACTGTTGTTTTCATGTTAAGTACGTATTGTGGGGTATAAAATTTTCGGTTTAAAACATTATTTATATAAAAACCTTATTAAATTGATTTACTTCACCTTGATTCATCGGAAACAGTCTGGCATCCACGGCAACCTTCAGGTACTTTTGGTAGGCTTTGGCAACTGAAAGCAAGTCAGTCAGTCAGTCAGGCAGTCTGTCAGTCTGGTCATCCAGTCTCAATCAGTCAGTCAGTCAATCAGTCAGTTAGTCAGTCAGTTCGTCAGTCAGTCAGTCTGGTCATCCAGTCTCAATCAGTCAGTCAGTCAGTCAATCAGTCAGTCAGTCAGTCAGTTAGTCTGTCAGTCTGGTCATCCAGTCTCAATCATTCAGTCAGTCAGTCAATCAATCAGTTAGTCAGTCAGTCTCAATCAGTCAAATGATGAGATTAACCGATTTCGAAAATACACCCGCTGGCCGGATCACTGGGTCCCCTCATATTGAAGATGCCTCTACCGGTGCCAGGTTCCCGTTGGAAGTATAGCCAACCAGTACCTCCACCCGTGGGTAAGCCTCAAACAGGTTTTAATCAGTCATTCAGTCAGTCAGTCCGTCAGTCAGTCAGTCAGTCAGTCAGTCAGTCAGTCAGTCAGTCAGTCAGTCAGTCAGTCAGTCAGTCAGGACTTTCCCTGGAAATTCCCTAGACTTTCCCTGGACTTTCCAGGGAAAATTTTGTATAGAAAAATTTTCCAGGGAAAGTCCAGGGAATTTCCAGGGAAAGTCCAGGGAAAGTTTAGGGAAAGTCCAGGGAAAGTCCAGGGAAAACTATAAACGTACCCAGTCAGTCAGTCAGTCAGTCAGACAGTCAGTCAGTCAGTTAGTCAGTCAGTCAGTCAGTCAGTCAGTTAGTCAGTCAGTTAGTCAGTCAGTCAGTCAGTCAGTCAGTCAGTCAGTCAGTCAGTCAGTCAGTCAGTCAGTCAGTCAGTCAGTCAGTCAGTCAGTCAGTCAGTCAGTCAGTCAGTCAGTCAGTCAGTCAGTCAGACAGTCAGTCAGTCAGTTAGTCAGTCAGTCAGTCAGTCAGTCAGTTAGTCAGTCATTTAGTCAGTCAGTCAGTCAGTCAGTCAGACAGTCAGTCAGTCAGTTAGTCAGTCAGTCAGTCAGTCAGTCAGTTAGTCAGTCAGTTAGTCAGTCAGTCAGTCAGTCAGTCAGTCAGTCAGTCAGTCAGTCAGTCAGTCAGTCAGTCAGTCAGTCAGTCAGTGAGTCGGTCAGTCAGTCACTGAACGCACCCTGAACGACCGGTCGTACTGTCGGATCACAGGTGTAATCCGTTTCACGTTGCTGGTTGAGGAAGTACTTGTACTTGTTTCCATCCGATGCATCGCGTTCGAGCGCCGTGTTCATCAGCTGAATGAGTGAGTGTGTGGGTGAGTGAGTGAGTGAGTGAGTGAGTGAGTGAGTGAGTGAGTGAGTGAGTGAGTGAGTGAGTGAGTGAGTGAGTGAGTGAGTGAGTGAGTGAGTGAGTGAGTGAGTGAGTGAGTGAGTGAGTGAGTGAGTGAGTGAGTGAGTGAGTGAGTGAGTGAGTGAGTGAGTGAGTGAGTGAGTGAGTGAGTGAGTGAGTGAGTGAGTGAGTGAGTGAGTGAGTGAGTGAGTGAGTGAGTGAGTGAGTGAGTTAGTGAGTGAGTGAGTGAGTGAGTGAGTGAGTGAGTGAGTGAGTGAGTGAGTGAGTGAGTGAGTGAGTGAGTGAGTGAGTGAGTGAGTGAGTGAGTGAGTGAGTGAGTGAGTGAGTGAGTGAGTGAGTGAGTGAGTGAGTGAGTGAGTGAGTGAGTGAGTGAGTGAATCAGTAGATAACATAAGCAGAGCTCGAAATGATGTTCGCGATCGTGTCAGCGATCTCCTGAGTGTAGATCCGTGCCAAGCGATCAGCGTGGTAGGGAGCAGCCTTCAATTTGTCCCAGCAGGAACCCCAGCTGGTGGACGGACTGACTGGAATCACAGAATGACTGACTTACTTACTGATTGACTTACTTATTGACGGACTGACTGACTGACTGACTGACTGACTGACTGGCTGACTGACTGATTGATTGACTGACTGACTGACTGACTGGCTGACTGACTGACTGACTGACTGACTGACTGACTGACTTACTGACTGACGGACTGACTTCACTGATTTATTGACTGACCGTGAACGATGTAACAAGATGAGCCCAGGAAAACAGTACGGTCACCCGGCACTTGCTTTTGAATGTCAAAGCAACGTTTTCGCAGCGGATCAGTGATCTCCACTGAAATCGGAAAAATAGATATGGCTGATTTATTGTTACCGCGTGTGGCCTTGCCCTGACCTTGCGCGCATGCGAAACATTAGGTCCAATTTTATAGTTGCCTTTTTCCTCTTCAATTTCGAAACTTAACCCATTCAGTTTTCAGAATAAGATTCACCAATGCATTTTGAAGTTTCTAAACAGGAAAACAAAATAGTTCATCGCCGCAAAGTTGTTGTAACACTGCTGCCAAACTTATTACTAATGTTTCACGTGCGCACATGGACGAAGCAAGGCCACACACGGTAACAATAAACTAGCTAAAAACCCGTATGTTGTTTCCGCAAGCAAAAGTATTGCTCAAAACGCCTGATAATGAAACATCACTAGTCTCCTCTTAACTCGGTTGACACCATAATTTAACACAATATAGCATGGCATGATTGATGTGCCTGTTAACGTGATTGTCTGATGTTTCATTATAAGACGTTTTGGGCACTAGTTTTGCTTGCAGAAACAACATACGGACTTCAGCATGCTCAATCGATTGTGAGACTAAATTTTCTAGCCAGCCAAAAAATTTGTTCCCTTCAGGGTAGGTAAAATGGCCTGAAAACTGCCAACTCCTCCCTCTTTAAAAGAAATTCCGCTTTCTTTGGAGTTCCAGCTGGTCCGCCAGTGGGATGTAAAACATTTCGTTCATTGGGTTGGTTTCCTTTTGTTCAGAAGAACTTCGTGCTTGTTGAATCTGAATCAGCTTCAGACTGAAACAGTGGAGGTCTTTCCTTTTATGTGGACTGATGGTTTCCCCGTATTCCGGATTAAAAAGACAGCAATGGATTGATGTAGAACAAAGCCATACACCATAAACATGTAACACACCACACCTGACATGACAACTATAAAATTGAGAGGAATACTGAGAAAAAAAATGAATGAAAACTGTTTCTCCAAAGTTGACTAACGTTCGATGGGTGTTGGCATTGTGATATCTGAAGAACAAGTATAAATATCTGCATTTAATCACTCACTTACTCACTCAAGTAGTTGAGTGAACTGACGGGCAAAGGCAACGCACTCACTCACTCGTTCACTCACTCGTTCACTCACTCATTCACTCACTCGTTCACTCACTCATTCACTCACTCATTCACTCACTCGTTCACTCACTCACTCGTTCACTCACTCGTTCACTCACTCGTTCACTCACTCATTCACTCACTCATTCACTCACTCGTTCACTCACTCACTCGTTCACTCACTCGTTCACTCACTCGTTCACTCACTCGTTCACTCACTCACCCACTCACGCACACAAAATGTCATGCTTCGGAACCTTTTTCACAGATTGCAGGTCCAGGGACGCGGTGTTGAGATGGTGCTTCACATGGGTAGTCCGCAAGGACAGCTGGGTAAAATTGTTCAAACCCGCTGAATATTCAGTCAGTCAGTCAGT
>OZ038447.1:3140520-3145876 GCA_964036265.1 Daptonema setosum | reverse complement strand
GAAAAATAGATATGATATTGTACATATAAAACCCGTATAGTCGATTTTTTTGGTTACGCCTTTTTTTGGAAACTTTTTTTGTGTAAAACCCTTTCCCTCACCCAGAAATTGGCGGTCGAAAGCAGCAGTTTGGGTTGATTAAAAGGTTTTATACATAAAAAAATTCCTAAAAAGAATCATAATCATCTTTTAAGAACTTTTCTGTGTGTATAACCTTTTCATCAACCCAAATTGCTGCTTTCGACCGCTAATTTCTCGGTGAGGGAAAGGTTTTACACAAAAAAGTTTCCCAAAAAAGGCGAACCAAAAAATTCGACTATATGTTGTTTCCGCAAGCAAAAGTATCGCTCAAAACGCCTGATAATGAAACATCACTAGTCTCCTCTCAACTCGGTTGACACCATAATAGCATGGCATGATTGATGTGCCTGTTAACGTGATTGACTGATGTTTCATTATAAGACGTTTTGGGCACTAGTTTTGCTTGCAGAAACAACATTCAGCATGCTCAATCGATTGTGAGACTAAATTTTCTAGCCAGTTAAAAAATTTGTTCCCTTTAGGGTAGGTAAAATGGTCTGAAAACTGCCAACTCCTCCCTCTTTAAATGAAAATCCGCTCCCTTTGGAGTTTCAGCTGGGTTTCAGTGGGATGTAAAACATTTCGTTCATTGGGTTGGTTTCCTTTTATTCAGCAGAACTTCGTTTTTGTTGAATTTGAATCAGCTTCAGACTGAAACAGTGGAGGTCTTTCCTTTTATGTGGACTGATGGTTTCCCGGTATTCCGGATTAAAAAGACAGCAATGGATTGATGTAGAACATAGTCATACACCATAAATATGTAACACACCACAACTACAAACTTGTGAGGAATACTGAGGAAAAACGAATGAAAACTGTTTCTCCAAAGTTGACTAACGTTCGATGGGTGTTGGCATTGTGATATCTGAAGAACAAGTATAAATATCTGCATTTAATCACTCACTTACTACCTCAAGTAGTTGAGTGAACTGACGGGCAAGGCAACGCACTCACTCACTCGTTCACTCACTCGTTCACCTCACTCACCCACTCACTCACTCACTCACTCACTCACTCACTCACTCACTCACTCACTCACTCACTCACTCACTCACTCACTCACTCACTAACTCACTCACTCACTCACTCACTCACTCACTCACTAACTCACTCACTCACTCACTCACTCACTCACTCGTTCACTCACTCACTCGTTCACTCACTCGTTCACTCACTCACTCACTCACTCACTCACTCACTCGTTCACTCACTCACTCACTCACTCGTTCACTCACTCACTCACTCACTCGTTCACTCACTCACTCACGCACGCACACAAAATGTCATGCTTCAGAATCGAACCTTTTTCACAGATTGCAGGTCCAGGGACGCGGTATTGAGATGGTGCTTCACATGGGTAGTCCGCAAGGACAGCTGGGTAAAATTGTTCATACCCGCTGAATATTCAGTCAGTCAATCAGTCAGTCAGTCAGACAGTAAGTCAGTCATTCAGTCAGTCAGTCAGTCAGTCAGTCAGTCAGTCAGTCAGTCAGTCAGTCAGTCAGTCAGTCAGTCTTTCAGTCAGTCAACTGGATAGTGAAACGGTGAGATTTATTGATTATCAGTTAAAAACCAAACTAACATCGCAAATCCTAGACAATCACCGATTGCCTCATTCGGTTGTAGGGGACTTTTTATGTACAGGGATGCAGAAACAACAGTCCCTGCATTTATTCAGTCAGTCAGTCAGTAAGTCAGTCAGTCAGTCAGTCAGTCAGTCAGTCAGTCAGTCAGTCAGTCAGTCAGTCAGTCAGTCAGTCAGTCAGTAAGTCAGTCAGTCAGTCAGTCAGTCAGTCAGTCAGTCAGTCAGTCAGTCAGTCAGTCAGTCAGTCAGTCAGTCAGTCAGTCAGTCAGTCAGTCAGTCAGTAAGTCAGTCAGTCAGTCAGTCAGTCAGTCAGTCAGTCAGTCAGTAAGTCAGTCAGTCAGCCAGTCAGCAGTCAGTCAATCATTTAGTGAGCAAAATTAGTCGGTAACAGTAAAAAGACAGTCGACCCGAACCATCAGTCCAGTTGAACATTATGGAATCATATTGAACGAACGGTTTAACCCTGGTGGCCCCAACCAGTGCTCCGCCCGAGCCCGTACGAAACTGTCAAGTTTCAAAAAAGTTTCAAACGTAAGAAAAACGTTGAAATTTTAACGATTTTGAAAGAATCTCAGTTTTCAGTTTTGAAAAAATGTCAGTTTCCCAACGAAAATATCTGAGGCCAATCTGGTACTTGACGTCATCCGAACCCAACACCAGCTTGCCGCAGTTCTGAACAACGTTAACGTGTCAGTCAGTCAAGCAGGAATGTGTTCAATCAGTTACTCAGTTAGTCATTCATTCGGTCAGTCACTCAGCCAGTTGGTCAGTTTATTCGGGTGCGCAATCAGTCAGTCAATCATTCATCAAGCCCGGCAGTCAGTCAACTAGTCAGTCAGTTATCAGTCAGTCAATCAGTCAGTCAATCATTCATCAAGTCGGCAATCAGTCAACTAGTCAGTCAGTTATCAGTCAGTCAATCAGTCAGTCAATCATTCATCAAGTCCGGCAATCAGTCAACTAGTCAGTCAGTTATCAGTCAGTCAATCAGTCAGTCAATCATTCATCAAGTCCCGCAGTCAGTCAACTAGTCGGTCAGTCAGTCAGTCAGTCTGGCAGTCAGTAAGTCAATCACAGATCTAACCGGACTGGCTAAATGACCAAGACGGGTCGTGAGGAAGGGATGATGCCAAACGCACTTGTCCTGCTGACGGTACACCCACTCGTGAGACGAACTTGAACTCAGGTTATCGCAATCTGAAAGTTTTCTCGCGATTCAGTGTCCAACAGAAGAGATTCCTGATTACGAGGTTCCGACCTCATGCGGACAACATCGAGATAATAAATAGCTTCATTTTTATAAAAGAGTTTACAGTTAAAAGTTGTTAAATTAGATGCTGTATGATACTTTTCAAGACGGAAAACCGACTGTTTCGAAATGATGATTGAATGGAGGTTATAAATGGATATAGCAATGTCCCGTTAGCCGTAGAGTTGGTTTGACTGACTGACTTACTGACTGACTGACTGACTGACTGACTGAATGACTGAATGACTGACTGACTGACTGACTGACTGGACTGATTGGCCGACTGACTGACTGGACTGACTGACTGACTGAATGACTGAATGACGCCATGACAAAATTGACTATAAAACTACAGTATTACTAAAATGTAATATAATGTCATAATTATTAACATTCCGTTTGTTAATTACCTTCATATGAGTCGATCAACGGGAGAAAAACAAGCCAAACCAACTGCAGAGGTCTCATGATGTGAATCAGTGAAAATAGGATTATACTGAAAACCGATATTTTGCAAATAGTGCTTTTCAAAATGATTTACAAACGTATTAGAGAGCGCTACCCCATTATATAGCGAGACTAGCGCAATAAATCTCAGAACGTGGAAAGGCAAGTTTTGCCCGAATGGCAGGTTATAATAAATTCATGTTCTCGCACGGGACTTCGCGCGGGACATCTCTATCGTATGTATTTATATCTCTATCAAACCATATTAAGGCAACGAACGCATTAGCGTCCTTCCTTTGATGTATTAAATTTGTAAATCAGAGACATTAATCGCTCACTCCTGATATTTTTAGCTGTTTGGCAGTGGTAAAAGTCAATAGAAATCAACTGCATGATACGTCAAAGATCACAATATCCACTACATTCTTAATTGATTAAGCGAAATTGAACGCTCCAGCGATTAGGCTCTAGTAGACGAGAAGTGTGGGAAAATGGAATTTTCCCCCTCTTCGGTGTGTTTTCAGAAAAATGGAATTTGTTCTCTAAGGTGTAGGTAAATTAGCCTGAAAACTGCCTCTTTGACTTTATCCCCCTTTCTTTAGAGGTTTGGCTCGTCCGCCATTGGATGTGAGATTGCCTATTCAAATAATGAGGATAGAGCGGGATAATCTTGTTTGGTCTGCGTCAGTGATACATACATAACCAATAATTTCAGTTTTGAAGGTGTGACAAAATACATTTATGTTTGTTTCCAACTTTTCGCCACATTTTCAACTAATTTTGGGTCGTTAATTGTGCAGTGGGTGCATTGAGTCCTTTGATGAATGATTGCTTTTATTGTACCATTGTGATGGTTTACCATACCATTTTATGGGTAAGTCAAATGTTGGTGCCATCGATCAAAACAATATGAACAATAAGATCCGTTCATCTAGTGATGATAAAAAGTCTGGAGAAAACAAATAAAAAGTATTATAAAATATTATTTTTATAATATTGGTTCAATAATAATGCATATAAAATAGTTTTGCAATGTATCAAATCCGTTCATGGGTTAGCCCAAAAATTTTGCAATGTAGTGAATAGGAAATTTATTCCAACGAGACTCAGTACACACGACCGACCTGAAAACATTGAAAGCAGTAACAATGCATAGCAACAATAACTTCCATGAAATGTTTTCGTTTACAATCGTTAAAGCGACGTAAACAACTTTCAATGACTAATGTAAGTTATACGTTTGAAATATAGAATGTTTATTCATTTCTTACTTTACTAGAAAGCCACAAACAAGATAACGGCTACAGGCGCTAAGGAATAAACCAAAAATAGTGAATAAACTAGTATGAAAAAAATGGAAACATCGAGAAATATGTACATAGTTATCAGATATAAAGCTGATCACTATAAAACTGATATCAGATAAAACATCAGTTGTTTGTCAGTTATAAACCACTATAACTAACAACAAATTACAATATCATTCTATTACATACTGGGTGTCCCATCAATCATCATTAACCGCCGATGTTGACAGCTTCAAGTTCAAGTTGTACATTGGGCGTCAGCCCGAGCAGGGAAGGTGAGCAAACAGTCGCCTCGCTCCTTCGCACTAGTCACAACAATAGTTTATTTTTACCATTGTTAGCCTTTGGTCGTTTTTCACAATATTCAACTAGACAAGTACGATTGGACAAAAAACTGAAAAATTAGGGAAAGATGCTGAATTGGTTGAGAAAAAAATATGGACTACTGTATCGATGACTATTGGTGAATGCTGGTATAATGGCTGTTGAATACTGTACCTCCAGAAGAAATGTCCAACCTTGCCCGTGCACCACAAAAAAATATCTGATTTTTCTCCTGGGACTATATGGCTTTTCCGAAATAACTTGGGACTTTAACGAAAACCTGAGGTAAATATTATTACCCAACCAGGCGTTCACATGAGGAAACATCCTATAATTTGTTTGTCGAATATCACTTAATTGCCA